>PVIR01040999.1:0-13687 GCA_004026965.1 Petromus typicus
AGTGCTGGGATTACAGGCGTGAGCCACCATGCCCGGCACTGTGGTATGTGGTACTGGTTGCTGCTGGGTGTGGGTCTCCACACCCAGTATTGTTATGTGGTTACCGGGGAATCGAACCCGTGTCCTTGCGCTTGCGAGACAGGCGCCGGAACCACTGAGCTAAATCCCCGGCCCTAGTTTTTATTTTTTGAGAATAGTTTCTGCTATTTTGCCCAGGCTGGTTTTGAATGCCTGGGCTCAGTGATCTTCCTGCTTTAGCTTCCCTGGTTCCTGGGTGTACAGGTATGTGCCACTGCACCAGCTGAAATTTAATTTTTGTATTAAGTTTTTGGGAATTTTGAAGTTAGGCTTTTAGTTACAAAGCCAGTATAATCGTTTACAGTTTGTTTGCTTTGGCGGTTCCTAATAATGTCCCACTTTAATCTCATTCAGAAATTGTTTTAGTAGTACAAATACTTTAATAGTCTTACAAATAAAATCAAATTCTAACACATTTAGCGAGGCATAATGGTGCATATCTGCAGTCCAGCACTTGGGAGGACTGCACTGAGGGAGGAGGATCACTGCAAGCTCAAGGCCAGCCTGGGCTGCATAGTGAGTTGAAAGCTAGTCTGAACTACAGAGTGAGACCCTCTGTCTCCAAAACAAGAAAAAAATCTACAACTTTTCAAGGTAACACACGTATAGTGTTTTCATCTATGTAGGGGGAACTTCATTAAGTATAAGAGAATAAAATATCAGTCAGATATCTAGTTGTCTATTGACAAATTGGTGTTTGAGTTATAAAATCTAAATTCTGTGTAACCCTTAATGATGAATAATAAAATTTCTGAATGTCTGGATATTTGGAGTGAGAGGCTACCAGTCAAGCTGTGTTAACTATGCAGTATGTTCCTTCCCACCAGGGCTATGGAGAATGGGCATCATTGTGGGCCCAGAGCCAGAACCGGAAGCTCCTGCCTCTGCGGGAGTTCAGTGGGGTTAGCCTTGGCTAAGGGGGTGGGCTTAGAAGCTGAAGATGTTTTATCTGCCAGCTTGTAAGCTGCTTTAGTCTTTGTTTTTACTTTCTCATTTTACTTTTTTTCCCCCTTTTTCTAGTGCTGGGAATTAAACCCAAGGCCTCTCAGTCTTTAGCCAAGCACTGTATCCCCAACCCTGCATCTTTCATTATTTATGGTAGTTTTTTGGGGTTTTTTTGTACTGAGGATCATACTCAGTCTTGTGCTTGTGCTTATAAGGCAGGCATCAGAACCACTGAGCTAAATCTTCAGCCCTTGTTTGTGTTTTTAACTGGTGGGAATAGACCCACAGTCCAGTTGAGGAAAAGTGAGAAGGCTCAGTACTTAGGCACTTACTGTAGGCTTTATTTGTTTGTGGTATTTGGAGTTGAAACCAGGACACTCTGTCTAGGCTACATCCCCAGAGTCCTGCTAAGTTGACCCGGCTGGCCTTGCAATCAGCCAATGTGCCTGGCTCCAGTTTGCTTTTGCATCAAAAGACATTTATTTAGCCTCAATGGTAGCATATTTCTGTAATCCCAGCACTCTCAGAGGCTGAAGTAGGAGGATCATGGAGGACATGCACTCAGCAGCAAAAAAAAGAAAAGAGAGAGAATAATCTTTGCTTTGTAGCACTTATAAATGCTTGAAGACTCAGTATGTGTCCAAAACTTTGTTGTCAGAGTTAGAGCTCTGTTGCAGCAGGTCTTTTAAAAAAAACTCACCTCTTTTTTTTTTTTTTTTTTTTTTTTTTTTTTACATAGATACATGTGTATATAATAGAGGGCTGTGTTATTCTCTAAGTCTATTCTGTCAGTAATTCTATGCTGTGAGATGAAGAAAACATATAAATTTGCATCGTGTAACTTCCTAAATACTATTTTTTCTCTTTCTGAATTCTCAGGTAATGTTTGAAACATACCAGTTTTCTGGCGTGTATGTAGCGATCCAGGCAGTTCTGACTTTGTATGCTCAAGGTGGGTGAAGCTTAACTATTTCAAAAATTAGTTAAGTATATTTCATGCCAGAGAAATTTGATTTTTTTTATTGTTACAAATGCCAGAAAAGCACAGTATTTATATACCACACTTTGAAATATTTTCATAATTTCTACCACGCATCAAATGTCTTGTACAGGGCTGGGAATGTGGCTCAATGGTGCCACCATCTGCCTGGCAAGTGCAAGGTCCTTAGTTCAGTTCCCCTGTTCCTCAAAAGAAAAAAAAAAGCCATGTACATTTTTACTTGCTTTATTAGGCACCGAGGATTTAAGGTGGAAAGAGACATAAATTTATTTTATTTTATTTTTGAGACAGGGTCTCAGTTTGTAGTTCAGCCTGGCTGACTCCATTATGTAGCCCAGGCTGGCCTCAAACTCACAGCTATCCTGCCTCAGCTTCTTGAGTGCTAGGATCATAGGTGTGTGCCACCATACCTGGCACCATGAATCATTTTAAAATATAGGATATGCCCTCTTTTAAGCTGTTTAATTTTTTATTAGGTAGAAAATAAGTAGAGGGCCAGGGATTTAGCTCAGTGGTTCCTGCGCTTGCCTTGAAAGTACAAGGGCCCGCTTTCGATCCCTGGTAACCACATACTACCATGCTGGGCGTGGAGACTCATGCCCACCAGCCATCAGTACCACATACAACAGTGCCTGGTGTGGTGGCTCATGCCTGTAATCCCACCACTTGGAAGGCAGAGCTAGGAGGATTGCTGTGACCTCAAGGATGAGCTCAGGGCCAGCCTGAACTATAAAAGTGAGACCTTGTCTCAAAAAAAAGAAAAAGAAAGTAAGTAGAAATGTGTCTTCAGAATTGGCTTCAGTTGAACAAAGATCCAAGTAGGCTACCATAAAATAATGCTTGTCAAATATATCCTAGATTAAGTAAAGGGAGAAAATAGACATTTGAAAGTACATTCCTAGTTTTTGAGAGGAATTTAATGAGAGGATCTATGGTACTATCTCATGGTGCTGCCATTAATACTAGCCTTTTTGTGCCCTGGGAATAAGATATTGGCCATGAAAGGGAAGAATATTTTGTATTTTGATGGTCAATAAATTCAACAGAGATTTACTGAGAATTCATAAGCCTGGCAAAATGTTGCATGGAGTCTTCTAGGAATTTAAAGTGCAAAGTTATTCTCTAGAAGCTCTATGGAAAAGAAAGATTCAGAAATATAATTGGATATAGTATGTCAGAGAACGTCTCTGGAGGTGATACCTAATCTGTCTCAAGTCTAATGACAAATGCTAAGATTTGTTTTTTTTTTTACTTTGATTGGTTCTTTCATAACTTTAAGAACTTATTTATTTATTTATTTGTTTGTTTGTTTATTTATTTTGAGACAGGGTCTTGGTTTGTAGTTCAGCCTGGCCCTGAGCTCACTGTGTAGTCCAGGAGAGCCTTGAACTCACAGCAATGCCCCCGCCTCTCCCTCCCAAGTGCTGGAATTACAGGCATAAGCCACCATACCCAGCATTGTGATATGTGGTCCCAGCAATTAAACTTAGGATCTTGTGTTACCAAGCCATTTCCAGTAGCACACAGAGGAAACAAGGCAGCGTCTTTGCTGTTCTTTTGTTGTAGAGTTTGTGGGATTTTTTGCCTTTTTTGTTTTTCTGGTTTTTTTTGAGACAGCCTTTCACTATATAGTTCAGGCTGGCTTTGAACTCAGGGCAGTCCTCCTGCCTCAGCCTTCTGAGTGCTGAGATTATAGGCATGTACCACCCTGCCAGGGTATAGTTTAACTGACATGGTTTTTCTGCTTTTGGGTGTATAATTGAAGTGATACTTGGGGTAGGTAAGATTAATTGTTCTCTGATTTTTAATTATCTAGCATCAATAGTCATTTTTCCAAAACGGTACAGATTTTTAATTACTCTGCGACAGAAATAAAGGACTAGGTAATTTCAACAGATTTATCAGCTTGTTACTGTGTAAAACTACAGTTATCCATAGAACTTTAGAAAACTTCACTTTAATGGAAGCCAGTGATCAAAATTAAATTGGAAAGAAGGAAAAAAGAGTTGTGCTAGTTTTCAGCCCTGGATCTTCTCACCTCTGGGAAGCCAGCGTCTCCAGGGATACCTCAGAGAACCGTAATGTCTGTGTATCATACTCTGTGCATTAGAAACAGATTGCAGAGTAAGTAAATCAGGAAAATAAATTTTCTAGATTGGCTTTTATAGTATATTGGAAACTTGGCAGCCTTGGTTGTTCTGAGTTGACTTTTTCTCAAAACTCCCTGGTTTGTGTAGGTTTATTGACTGGTGTAGTTGTGGACTCTGGAGATGGTGTGACTCACATTTGCCCAGTGTATGAAGGCTTTTCTCTCCCTCACCTCACCAGGAGACTGGATATTGCCGGCAGGGACATCACCAGGTATCTCATCAAGGTAAATGAGAGGGAGATGGGAGGGAAACTGGCATTTGTCGATTCTCACACACAATCTTTGAGACGTAGGTGAGAGTCCTTTATTTGCTGACATTGAGAAATGGTAGCTGTGAGTTCTGTTGAATTGCGTTAGGTCTTCACCTTACTTAAGATTAATCTGACCAGGTAGAGAGGTGAGTGAGAATTATGGTAGAGTACTCCCATTTTACGTCCAAATTCTGTCTGAGGTGTCCGGCAGAGTTTCTGCGGAGAGCACAAACATTAGGGGAATACTTTTTTTTTCCTTTTTTAACAAAAGGCCCAGTTGTGTTCATGATGAGTATTATGTTATTTTCTCTCAGCAGAGTTGCTTTTGAAATAATATTTTTTACCATTTAAGAAATAAGAGTTGGGCGTGGTAGCGTATGGCTATAGTTTCAGAAGGTTGAAGCAGGAAGGTCCCTTGGGCCCAGGAGTTCAAGGCCAGTCCAGGCAACATAGTGAGACCTTGTCTCTAAAAATAAGAATACATAAGAAAGGAAGGACAAGAAAGAAGAGAGACAAGGGGAGAAAGAAAGACTAAAGACTATACCTTCAAATATCTCAGCAGTTCTTTTATTCAGTTGTTTAGCAAATTATTTTGCTTTTCCAGTATATGCTAGACACTGTGACCAGGAGCCAGATACAACTTTGTAAGACTTACGGGTATTTCATAAGCATGGCATTAATTGAGTGAGCAAATTGCAGACTACAGATGTCTAGTACTAATGCGATATTCATTCCTTGGTATACTGTTCATTATTTGTCAGTGCTCTCTGAACACTAGTGTGCAAACAGTATTCTTTTATTTATTTTTTTATTTTTTAAAATTTTTTATTTATTTATTTATTTTTTTTTTTTTAGGTTTTTTTGAGACAGGGTCTCGCTTTGTGGTTCAGGCTGGCCCTGAGCTCAGCCTCAAACTCACATCACAATCCTCCTGCCTCTGCCTCCGCCTCCCGAGTGCTGGGATTACAGGCGTGAGCCACCACGCCCGGCACTGTGGTATGTGCTACTGGTTGCTGCTGGGTGTGGGTCTCCACACCCAGTATTGTTATGTGGTTACCGGAGAATCGAACCCAGGCCCTTCCGCTTGCAAGACAGGCACCGGAACCACTGAGCTAACTCCCCGGCCCCCACAAACAGTATTCTTAAAAACTGGTTTATTTAGCTGGGCACGATGGATCACGCCTGTAAGCCAAGCACGCGGGAGGCAGGAGGATTGCTGTGAGTTTGAGCCCAGCCTGGGCTGCAAAGTGAGACCTTATCTCAAAAAACCTAAAAACCAAAATGTACAAACATGGGGGGAAGAAAGGCTTATTTCTAGTTTGTTTTCTGCATTTATTGTTTAGAAACTGGTAATTCTCTCTAAAACTGAAGTAGTACAGATCTTTTTATGGCAAGTAAAATTCCATTTCTGAAATACTCAGCAGAATCTGAAGATACAGTGTGCATTATATTTGTTATTAATGGGACAGGTTTAATAAGCATCAGCAGCTTTTGCAGACTGGAACTCAAATCTCCTAAAAACTCAATTCTGTCTTTTTGTCCTAGCTGCTTTTGTTGCGAGGATATGCCTTCAACCATTCTGCTGACTTTGAAACAGTTCGAATGATTAAAGAGAAGCTGTGTTACGTGGGATATAATATTGAACAAGAGCAGAAATTGGCCTTAGAAACCACAGTGTTAGTTGAATCTTACACAGTAAGTATATCCAGTATGTATGATATGTATTTGGTTCAACACATTCGTGACATGCCCATAATTTGTATGTGTCACTGCTGGGTATCGTAAACTACTGGTGATACTTGCTTGACTGTCCCACCTCTAACCCCCCAGTGATACACGGCACCCAGTGGGATAGTCACGCATGCACTACCTTGCTTCAGCCAGTGGGGACATGGTAAAAATGGACATCTCTTTTTTTTTTTAAGGTTTTTTTTTGAGACAGGGTCTCGCTTTGTGGTTCAGGCTGGCCCTGAGCTCAGCCTCAAACTCACATCACAGCAATCCTCCTGCCTCTGCCTCCCGAGTGCTGGGATTACAGGCGTGAGCCACCACGCCCGGCACTGTGGTATGTGGTACTGGTTGCTGCTGGGGTGAGTCTCCATGCCCAGTATTGTAATGTGGTTACCGGGGATCGAACCCAGGTCCTTGCACTTGCAAGACAGGCGCCGGAACCACTGAGCTATATCCCTGGCCCAAATTGGACATCTCTTATCGCTGGTGTCAGCTTCAGGAGATTACTTGGAATCAGTCTTCAGTTTCTGTGGCACTGGAGGCCTTGTGTGTGCTTAGCAGACACTGTACCACCAAACTGAATCTCTAGCCCCTGGAATCAGTATTTTTGTTTTGAGTTGTTATAATATGTTTTATATGTGATTTTTAAATGTCTTATATTGATTGTATAATTATTTTAGGAACTATATAATGTAAATTAAGGCAAGAATCATAAATTACTCTCTACCTGAAGATATAATTAGATATATTATGTTGAGATTCCAGAATCTGGGTTAGCATTTCTCAACATACGTTATGCAGAATGAATTTCCCTGACATGTTAAGAATTTCACATAGCTAGAGTTACAGTTGTCAAATAATTAGGGAGAGGTTTAATTTTACTTGACTGTAGGACTTCTCAGATACTTTGATATGTTAGTATGTACTCAACTATGAGACTATTATTTCTTAAACTTAGTAAACTACAGAACTTTTCCAAAATGGACCTAGTGATTGGAGAAACATACTTTGGGAAGTAGTCCTGCCAGAATATTCAATAGGTGGCAGCCTTTCCTCACTTTAAAAAAAAAATATTTTCATAATGAAATATTCAAAACAGATGTTAACCTGAAATTGTAACAGAGACTTGACTTAGTTTTTACTAAAGTGGAAGAGGAATTGGCAATAAAAGCAGATTTGTTTTATTTTATTTGTTTGTTTTTGAGATAGGATCTTGCTATATAGTTCAGGCTTTCCATGGACGTACTGTGTAGCCCAGGCTGACCTCGAACTCACAACACTACTTCTGCCTCAACCTCCTGAATTCTGGGATTACAGTACTCTTTTCTTTTCTTCTTTTTTTTTTTTCCCAGTTTTTTGTTTCTTGTATTTTTTTTTTTTTGAGACAAGGTCTTGCTGGCCCTGAACTCACTATGCAGCTAAGGCTAATCTCAACCTCATGGCAATCCTCCTGCCTCTGCCTCTGCCTCCCAAGTGCTGGGATTACAGTTGTGAGCCACCACGTCTGGCTCAATTACAGTATTCGTAAACCATGTGATCTGAGTTAGTTTAACATATTTATAAATATGTACAATATGTTTTTATTCCTGTTCTGGTGGTGCTAGGAATCCAAGTTTGCAGGCCTGCTAGGGAAGTGTTCTACCACTGAGATATAGCCCCACCCCCAAATATATAATCATTTTCAAGTAATCATTTTTTTTTTATTTTTTTATTTTTTGAGACAGGGTCTCACTTTGTAGTTCAGGCTGGCCCTGAGCTCAGCCTCAAACTCACATCACAGCAATCCTCCTGCCTCTGCCTCCCGAGTGCTGGGATTACAGGCGTGAGCCACCACGCCCGGCACTGTGGTATGTGGTACTGATTGCTGCTGGGGTGAGTCTCCACGCCCAGTATTGTATGTGGTTAACCGGGATCTAACCTGTGAACCACCATGCCTGGCACTGTGGTATGTGGTACTGATTGCTGCAGGGCATGAGTCTCCACGACCAGTATTGTATGTGGTTAACTGGGATCTGACCTGGTTCCTTGGGCTTGCAAGACAGGCGCTGGAACCACTGAGCTAAATCCCCGGCCCCAAGTAATCATTTCTTTAAATGTCTCAATCCAGATGCACAGTAAAACCCACTCTGTAACTTGATGCTTTGCAGTTTGTCACAGACTATCCTTCTCAAAGCCTTTTTGGCAATTTATCTCTCACTTTGTAACTTTCCACTTAAGTGACTTACTTGGAAGAAAGAGCACAAGGCAGACAGAGAACTAAAAATGTAAAATGTTATTTCTTCCCTTCTTTCTTAAACAATATAAATATACATACAAGTGGGACTGGGGATTTAGCTCAGTGGTTCTGGTGCCTGTTTTGCAAGTGCAAGGGCCTGGGTTTGATCCAGTAACTACATACAACAATGCTGGGTGTGGAGACCCACACCTACCAGCAATCAGAACCAGTACCACAGTGCCGGGTGTGGTGGCTCAGGCCTATAATCCCTGCACTTGGGAGGCAGAAGCAGGAGGATTGCTGTAAATTCAAGGCTGAGCTCAGGGCCAGCCTGAACTACCAAAGCGAGACCCTGTCTCAAAAAAAAAAAAAAAAAAAAAAAAAAAAAAAAAAAAAAAAAAAAAAAAAAAAAAAAAAAAAAAAAAAAAAAAATCATACAAGTGTGAAACAGCAAATTGATGAATAATTGAAAGTAAAGGTGGACAAATTTGAGCAGTAATGAGAATTACAAAATTCAATACAATTTGTATAAATTCTTGAATTTTTGGAAAATGTGATTCCATGTATATATCTATAAACAGTTTCAGCAAACAGGGTTCTAAGAAGCATGCTTTTGTGGTACTTTGTCATGCTGAAAATATAAATATTAAAAAATACAGTCATAAATTTTGTATTTATAAATTACCATGGTTTTAGAAATGTTAATGTAAAAACATCCTCATAACTCATACAGAAAAATATCAAATGCCAGCATATATGAGCATGTTTGCTACTTTGGTCAGTCTAATGAGTTGTGCAAGGGAGCTTAAGAATTGTTTCTACTTAATATTTTCTCCTTTAATTAAATATAAACACAATGTGATTCAGAAGTTTTCTGCATGGCTCATGTTATGACATTGGACCTGCTGTTTAAATCTTATTGACTTAAATTATAATTGTGCTCATCAGTTATTTAAAATTTACTAGCCACATAGGATATACCAATATCCTGATAAGTAGCCCAGGCTGGCCTTGAGCTCATGGTGATCCTCTCACCTCAGCCTCCACAGTGCTGAGATTACTAGTTTGTTGTCACCATGTTGAGCTCAGAATGGTCCAATAAAAAATAATCTAGCCCTGGCCTGCAATTGTGGCACATGCCTATAATCCTATCTACTCAGGAATTAGGGCAGGAAAATTGCAAGTTTATGGCCAGCCATGCTACATAGTGAGTTGGAGGTCAGCTTGGGCTACATAATGTGTCCCCAGTCTCCAAACAACAAAAGAGTCTGAAACAATGTTTCTTAAATTTTATTGATCATAAATATTTTTTGAATTAGACAGGATCAGCACATACTTTATATTTTAATGGCCAAATAGTAGCTTCATAGAATCATCATTTGATGAAATTTTTTTTTTACTTTCTACAAATGTAGATTTATTATAGAAAATTACTGTTTTTATAAAATTAAATGTTTAATGTGGTCTACATAGGAAAAGAATCTATACAATCACAAATATGCTGAAATTACAAAACAGACAGCATTAGCATGTACTGATAATAATCCGAATCCAGGGCTTGGTCAGTGCTGCCTGTTCACAGACACGTGGAATGTCTTGACATATGCATTGATGATTTCTCCGTGAAATTCCACTTAGAAAATAGAGCTTGATGCTGGCATGTTATTTGAATACCTTTTATTTTACTTTTTCCATTGAAATATATTTAGAAAAAAAATTATTACTGTTAATGATTTTTATTTTTTTACTGTAGAACAAAAGTGCTAAAGTGTTTTCAAGAGCGTGAGAAATTTTAATGGCTTTTACCGACTCGTACTTGGTTATTCTTCCTTTCTAGCTCCCAGATGGACGGATTATTAAAGTTGGGGGAGAAAGGTTTGAAGCGCCAGAAGCTTTGTTCCAGCCTCACTTGATCAACGTTGAGGGAGTTGGTGTTGCGGAATTGCTTTTCAACACAATCCAGGCAGCTGACATTGATACCAGGTACGTAAGAAATGGAGCTTCCCAGGGTTTTGTCAGAAAAAATGGAATGCATAGAATTCATGTGAACATGTTACACCATTGGTAGGTTTGGCTAAAGTAAAGTAGTTTTGTTTTGTTTTGCAGTATCAGGTCTTTGTACTGAGCTCTGTGTCCTTTGCCCTGTGTGCGTACGTGTGTGTGTATGTGTGTGTGTACCAAGTGCTAGGTACCGAGACTGTCAGTGTGCACCGTCTTCCGTAGAGTACTGCTGGACATTGAGTAGCATGTCTCGGAAGCCGCTATAACCTTATTTTGAAATTTCAAACTTAGAGAAAAGTGGCACAAATAATTTAGAAAACATGTTTATCCTTTTATCTATTTTCATTGTTTTAGTAATTTTAATATTCTTCATATTATTATTTGTATTTTTTGTGAACTGAGAATGGGTGGACCGCAACAGTTTCCTTTACTAGGTTGTGTTTAAGCAAAGACACTAACATAATCATTGTAATTACTGAGTTCAGGAAATTTGCTATTGATATACTTTTACCTACTATCCATTTCCATTTCATCCATTGCACCTATAATATCTTCTTTTCTTTTATTTTGAGACAGGATCTCACTTTGTAGGTTAGGCCCTGAACTCAATATGTAGCCCAGGCTAGCCTCGAACTCTTGGCAATCTTCCTGCCTCTGCTTCCTGGATAGACAAGATCATACTATGTAGTTCAGGCTGGCTTTGAACTCACTGTGTAGCCCAGGTTGGATTTGAACTTGTGACAATCCTCCTGCCTCTGTCTCCCAAGTGCTGGGATTACAGGCATGAGCCACCACACCCAGTTCTTTTTTTTTAGACAAAGTCTCACTATGTAGTTCATGCTAGCCTTGAACTTGGAATGATCCTCCTGCCTCAGCCTTCTGAGTACTAAGATTATAGTGTACACCACCATGGTCTACTTTTTCCTTTTTTTGCACTTAGGGATAGAACTTGGGCTTCTGCATGTTAGGCACGTTCTGTACCGCTGAGGCCCATGCCCAGCCCCTCAATAGTAGTTTTCTTAATGGCTGTGTTCATATACATTCCCATCCACAGTGTACAAAAACTCCCTTTTCACTGTGTCCTCACCAATACCTGACTTCCCTGTTTGTCATAACCATTCTGAGCTCAACATGGTGACAACACACTCGTAATCTCAGCACTGAGGAGGCTGAGGTGAGTTCAAGGCCAGCCTGGGCTACATATCAAGACCATATCTATAATGTAATAATGTTGCTATTCTAATAGGTACGTGGTATTACCCCATTGTAGTTTAATTTGCGTTTTGCTGATAATTAAAAGTGGGTTTTTTTTAATCACATAGCAGTTTCTTTTTTATTTTTTGAGAGATGCCTATTCACTTCCTTTGCCTGTTTTTTTAATTGGTTTGTTTTCTTAAGAGTTCAGTAGAGTTCCATATGTATTTTGGATACTAACCTTTTATCAGATACATGGTTTACAGATATTTTCTCCCTTATGTTGCCTCTTTTCTGTCTCATTTGCGGTACAGAAGTTTTTCACTTTGATGTAAATGCATATATTTTGGTCAGATCTCATCAAATACCTCTCTATGGTAGTGGTACCATTTCTCCTACCCCTGAGTAACATATGAGGATACTCATGGGCCCACAGCCTTGTTTAGTTTTGCCAGGTTCATAACTTTTTTTACCAGTCTGCCAAGGTCAAAATATCTCAGTGTAGTTCTGATTTTCTTTCTTTCTTTTTCTTTTTCTTTCTTTCTTTTTTTTTTTTTTAGATAGGGTATCGCTTTGTAGTTTAGGTCATCCCTGAGCTCACTCTGTATCTCAGACGAACCTTGAACTTACAGCAGTCCTCCTGTCTCTGCCTCCCAAGTGCTGGGATTACAGGTGTGAGCCACCATGCCTGGACTGTAGTATGTAGTTCTGATTGCTGGTGGGTGTGAGTCACCACACCTGGCATTGCTGTATGTGATTACTGGAGATTGAACTCAGGACCTTGCACTTGAAAGGCAGGCACTAGAATCATTGAGCTAAATTCTAGCCTCTTCCTTTCTGTTATTAAAAGTGAAGTTGAGCATATTTTTATATGCTTTTGAGGACCACTTTTATTCATTTATTTATTTATTTATTTTTGGTTTCTTTGAGACAGGGTCTCCTTTTGTAGTTCAGGCTAGCCCTGAACTCACTATGTAGCCCAGGCCAGCCTTGAACTCACAACAATCCTCCTGCCTCTGCCTCCTGAGTGCTGGGATTACAGGCGTGAGCCACCACACCTGGCATTGTGGTATGCGGGACCTTGCACTTGCCAGGCAGATACTGAAACCAAGAACCACTTGTGTGTGTGTGTGTGTGTGTGTGTGTGTGTGTGTGTGTGTTTCTCTTAATGGCTTTTACCTTTTCTGTAATTTGATTATTTTTTTTCCAGTGTTCACAGAATTTTAGCTTTTAGCTTTGTGATACCTGCCTCAGATATTTTCTCGCAATTTGTTACATGTCTTTTGGTTACGGTGTTTTTTTGTTGTTGTTTTTTTGTTTTATTTTGTTTTGTTTTTGAGACAGGGTCTCACTTTGTAGTTCAGGCTGGCCCTGAGCTCAGCCTCAAACTCACATCACAGCAATCCTCCTGTCTCTGCCTCCTGAGTGCTGCGATTACAGGCGTGAGCCACCACGCCCGGCACTGTGGTATGTGGTACTGGTTGCTGCTGGACGTGAGTCTCCATGCCCAGTATTGTATGTGGTTACCGGGGACCAAACCCAGGCCCTTGCGCTTGCAAGACAGGTGCCGGAACCACTGAGCTAAATCCCTGGACCCCGGTTATGGTGTTTTTGGCCACACAAAAATTTGTTTTACCTAAATTGTATAAAATGATTTGCTGGGTAATGTGGAGTTAACCTGTAATCCCAGCACTTGGGAGACTGATGCAGAGGATCACTGTGATTTTGAGTCCTGCCTGGGCTACATGGTGCATTCAAGACCAACCTAAACTGCATGATGAGATCCTGTCTGAAACAAACAAAAAGATTTGCAGTCTTTTCACTGAATCCAGAGCTTGCATTGAAAGCTTTCCCTAGTACCCAGGTGGAGAGACTTTCACTCAGAACCATGTTTGTTTACTTAGCCCTGACATAAATGAGCACCTGATTAGTTTTGGAGGATGGCTGGGAGCCAAGTTAATAAGGGGAATGAGTAGAAGTACTAGCTAACTCATAACAAAAAGCAAACCTAATAGAAAATGATAGAAAAAAATTGAATCTAGCTTTCATAACTGGTGAATTGTCCGTTGTAGATATCCATGCTTTTATCGCTTGATTTAATGTTTATTAGCAGAAGTATTTTT
>PVIR01041000.1:0-12999 GCA_004026965.1 Petromus typicus
AACTTTAATGGAATTAAAATATTTTACAATAAATCTCAATTCGGTCTGGTCAGTTTGACTGATGCCTAGGTTAGACTAAACTCTCACTTTATTCCTTTGTGACTTTTCCCAGTGGCCAACCTGGATGCATTTGTGTAAGAAACTGTGAGGAGAAGGGACAAAGGTCTCACCATAGTCATGAGCAAAGAAGGCATGTTTGGCGCTCAGAGTTGTCCTTAAAGGCACTTTCGGCAGGGGAGCATTACACAAGCTCTCTTCTATTAATTCCAGCATAGGTTCCATGCAGGTTCCAAGCAGGTGGATCGGAAGCTGTGACTTAGAGCTTCCAGCAGATGGAAGCATCCTAGTGTGGTGGGACACGACTGCAACCCCAGCGCCCCGGGAGACAACAGGAGGATCGCAAGTTCAAGCCCAAGCTAGGCAACTTAGGAACTTAGAGAGATTTTCTCAAGGTTAAAAAAGAAAAAGTAAGGGCCACGAGTGTCTTGCATTGCAAAGATCCCAGGTTCAGTGCCCAGGACTGGGGCAAGAGGCTCAGGGGTGATGGAAGGGACACAGTGGCGAGGCAGTGAAACACAGTTGGAACCTAGCCAAGCTTCCAGTGGTAATTTAGACTCCTTATCTTTCCTCTTCTGGCAGAAACACCCTCTGGGTTCCTCCAGCAAGGACTCTCACCCTCATCAGTCCTTAATTTCACTCACGCTAGCTTTTCTGTCTCCTCCTCGAACAGGCACAGACTGATTTCCTGATGACGTCATGAGCCTGTGACCCCGCCCCCACTTTGCTCCACCTCTTCCTCCACGCTGACCAGTTCCTGCATGTGGGACATATGGGCACAAACTTTCAAGAAATTTATTTGATGAGTAGATCTAAATTTCAAATGAATAGAAGGGAAAGATACTAGTAAAAAAAAATACTGAAAGATTTCACTCTCAAAATAGGTTGTGCAATGGCAGCCATAAATCAAGTTATGGTAGAGTTCTAGTGGAAAATGGATTCCGAAAATGCTCATATTCTCATTCTTATCAAGTCAGAGAGAAAAGGTTTAAGAAACAAGAGCATGCTAAAATAAAATATGTTCGAATACCTTTTTTTTTCTTTTATTAATGAGATCTTTAGAGAATTTATTGTATTTAATTAAGGGTACTTAAAGAGAGAAGAATGTATAAAGAGTATTTTTAAAATTTGAGCTGGAGGGAAAAAAGTGACTCTATATAGTTCTCATGTACAAACGTAATTTATTAAGTGTGTTCATCACTGATCTGACTAGATGCATATTTGTCCATGTAAAACTGAAGTGAATCACTGTTATATAAAAACTCTAAAACCACCACGTACAAATAAGAACCCCAGCCTGACTACAGCTGAAACAGTTAGCCGTACCTTTTTCTTGTATATTTGAGCCTTAAAATTAGACATGTTATTCAATTATATTTTCTTTCAGTTTCTCGAATTGCTATTAAGGGCCTATCATATGATAAGCATAACTAGACATTTGTCCACAGATTTTCTCATTTAAAACACATAACCCTTGGGCCAGGGATTTACCTCAGTGGTTCCATTGTCTGCCTGGCAAGCACAATTTCCTGAGTTCAATCCCTGTTAACCACATACCACAGTGCCAGGCATGGTAGCTCCTGCCTATAATCCCAGCACTTGGGAGGCAGAGGCAGGAGGACTGCTGTGAGATCAAGGCTGGTCTAGGCTACACAGTGAGTCAAGGGCCAGTCTGAACTACAAAGCATGTCCTGTCTCAAAACAAAACAATACAAAACACATAACCCTGAGAAGTTGACAAGTAATATCAAAGTCACCAAAGAACACAAGACTATAAAGTCAGGTAAATATAATGAGAAAAATTGAAACTTAAAAACAAGTCTTTTAATACCTCTCCACAGTTTGGCCATCCTTCTCTAAACTCCTTGCTAAATTCAGTTGCTAAAAGTAAAAACATAAAGTGAAACATCATTATACAATATGCTTTAAAATATAAAATCGGAGGGGCGTGACGGCCTGCTTGCAATTCCAGCAGTCTGGGATGGTGAGGCAGGAGGATACCAGCTTTGAGCCCAGCTTGGCCAGTTTAGCCACTGATCAAAACTCTGTCTTTTATTATTTTTTTTGTCTTTATTGGTACATTACATATACGCATCATGATTGCACTCCATAATGGGGATTTGTACCAGTATAAGACACAACTTAATTCTCATTTTTTCCCATAGCCCTACCCACCCTACCGCCCCCCCATATACATAAAATGTGTTTCCTTACTTTTTTGTTATAATCTCATTATTTTTCCTCCTTCACCCTATTTTACTTTGAGCATTTTCTATTTCACATTATTTAACATACAACTCTAGGACTCATTTACATCTTTATTTTCTCATACCAGAAAAAAGATGCGATATGTACCTATCTGTGACCTATTTATTTCACTTATGAGGATATCCTTAGGGTATGTCCATTTAAGTATAAATGATTCAAGCTTATCGTTTTTTATGGCAGAGTAATACTCTATCCTGTAGAAGAACCACAGCTTTTTTATCCAGTCTCCAGTTGATGGACACTTGGGTTAAGACTCTGTCTTAAAACACACATACAAATTAAAAGACTGAGAATGTAGCTCAGTGCAAAGCTTCAATCTGTATCATCACACAGGATGTAGGTATTACTGCTTTACTTCATATTTAAAATTGGATCACTGATTTCAAATAAAAAGTCTCTCACTGTAACTATTCTCACCACTGTGTGAAAGCTGAGTCATTGCAAAAGTCCATGAAAGCCAAAAAGCCTACACTCTGAAGATAGAGTGCAATCTTACGAAGTCTCCATCCGTCTGTATTTACTATCTGTGTGTATGCGTAAGTTACCTCTCAGAACCTCAGTTTCCTGCTTTTTAAGATAAAAATTCTCCCCGCTTCAGAGTATTGACCCTAAAATTAAATTAAATACTGCATAAATCACTCTAGAACATGCCCAGAAAATAGTAGCAGATGAGATAAATTCCCATTCAGGAGCAAGTTACATTTTGCAGATTAAAGATAGTGTAAAATGCACATTCATACACAGTGCTGTACATCTACTAAACAGACACAGTTGGGAGACTGTGAAGTGACAGTCCTGATCAACAGTTGCAGGAGAAAGCACGTGTGTTTAAACCTCTCCGACCCCTTACTTCATTCTTTCCATCCCCTCCCCCACACTCACTCCCTCCCGGGCCTGGTCAAGACTTGATCTTTTCTCCTTCTTTTATCCTCTCTGTTGATTAATTCCCTCATCATACGCTTCATGTGGAGGTGATAAGGACTCAAGTCCCCTTGACAACCAACAAGTTTATTTGCTTCAGCTTCTATGCTTAAATTTATGGGTTATTTGGAATTATTTGTGATCTTTCAATATCTTGCCACATACCCCCCCCCACACACACACACCACTACCATTATCAACACCTTTCTCTCAGTTAGTTTATATTTGATAGTTTTTGTACTGACTCTAGTTTGTGTCCTAACACCCTTAAGAACAGGCAGTAACTTCCTTTTAAAGATACATCCTAGTATATAGTTTCCATAACTCTGGAAAAAAATTCCTTTCTCATATGAGCCAAACTCTCCTTTTAGGTAATATAAGCAGAGTTTTTCTTCGCTTTTATAATATTCAAAAATGACGACAAGGGCCAGGGAGTTAGTTCAGTGGTTCCAGCACCTGTCTTGCAAGCACAAGGACCCAGGTTCGATCCCCGGTTACCACATACCATACTGGGTATGGAGACTCACACCCAGCAGCAATCAGTACCACATACCACAGTGCCAGGTGTTGTGGCTCACGCCTGTAATCCCAGAACTTGGGAGGCAAAGGCAGGAGGATTGCTGTGATGTGAGTTGGAGGCTGAGCTCAGGGCCAGCCCGAACTACAAAGCAAGACCCTGTCTCAAAAAACCTAAAAAAAAAAAAAAAAATAACGACAAACCCCTTGTCTAATCTGTATTGCATAAAGTCATCTCTTCAGATAAGATCTTAGACAGATTAGGTTATTATACATAGATATTAAATTAAGTGAAAAATATACTCCCTAAAGTTTACTTCCATTTACATTACTTCCATTACATTCCATTTATTTGACATTCTGATAAATGTAAATTATAGGAATAGAAAACATAAGTTGCAAGGATCAGGAGTTAGGAGGTACAGTGTCTGGTTCTGAAGACACAGCAAAGGCAAGTTTTGAGGAGGTTAAAATTAATGTGGATCCTATTGTGGTGTTCTGTTAATGATTACATATTTGATGCATGATAAATACTAAAATATAAATGAAAAATTTTAAATTGATCTTTCACCATGTGACAGATGCTTATGATTATTAATTTTAATCTTCATATTAGTGACATTTTCATTTTTTATTTACCAGGTGAAGAAACTGAGGCACAGCGATCTTGCCCAAGATCACAAAGCAGAGCTTGGATTTTAAACCAGCCGGTCTAGCTCCAGAAGCAAGTATCCTTGCCAGGGTTCTGTGATGTCTCTGAGAATAGCTGAAACAAGACTGTACCAACACAACTGAGCTTCAGATGGAGCAGAGAGCATGCCACCAGTACAAACATACTATTAGGCACTCAAAAAGTCATTACACAGTTTTAAAAGCTAGTTTATGAACTTTCCAACTTCTAATTTTCTTTGCAATTAACTGCCTTCCTGTTTATATACTAAAGAAATTTCACAATTTCTAATGTTTATGGGCACTGATAAGAAAAATTTTTTCTCAAGTACCCCTGAAGAAATCCTGATTACAGTGTAATGAAATCACAATGTATCAAACTTAAACTCAAAAATAAATTGCTTAAAAGGTCAAAAATCTTCCTCCACTCTCTACCTACTTCCCCAAAACTAAATCCTTCCGGATATTTTTTAGAACTAAAACCTCTTAGTAATGAAACAGACGGATGAACACTCCCACGTCTGTGCCTTGTGGTCATTCTCACATACTCATTCAGGTCTTTCACAGTCTGAAACTGAGATACCCACACACTCCACTCCGTGAATTTTGCAGGGGAAAAAACAAAGCCGTCCTCTACAGAAGGGGTACCTGGAAAACTTCATAATTCAGCAGTACTCACAGCTAGAAAGAGAGAACAGAGGGAAATAGTTCTGATGCCTTTTGCCACTAAGACTTACAAAGAGTTCCTGAATTTAAGTGCTACCTTAAGATAACAAAGACTGCTTAGTCTTGATGCAGTTGGAAGAGGATTTGCTTCTGAATATTTAGCGGTCAATATTTGCTCATGGTGAATTTTATTTCCCCAGTACCATGCTCAAAACTGATCATATACATAAGCTCACGCACATTCTCCTTCTTTGAAGGATCAGTGTCTGTGTGACATTTCTGCCTTTGGTTGAACTTTCCAGAAACATTCAGGGGTTCTGATTCTGTTCTGTGGTAGGGCCTGTTGATTTATTTGTTTTGATTTATTTGCAGTAGTGGAAGCTGAACCCCAGGGGTGTTTTACCGCTGAACTATATCACCAGCACTTTCTAGTTTTATTTTGTGATAGGATCTCTCTAAGGCCTTAAATTTGGGATCTCCCAGGTCACTGGGACTGAAGGTAATTATAGGCTTGTATCAGACCATCATTGTTTTTTTCTCCACAGTAGGAACCTTCTTAAGATTCAGAAATAGTTTTTTTAATGAACTCTGCTATATACCTTTTGCAACTACAATCTGATTTCATGTAGTCAGATGCAATAAAGGATTCAAAGAGATGTGAAAAGAACCTTATTGTATTTGGAGCCCAACAGTCTAGGTTCTCATTCAACACGCAGGCTTTTACTAGGCTATCTCTATTCTCTATATTCTCTCTTATAAAACATTTGTAGACAGATTTACCTTTTAAGGCTACCAGTAAAATCATGCTGGTCTAACAAAAGTCTTGCTACAGATGAGGCTCACTATAAGTGGTAATTTTAATCACAGTAAACAAAACAAAACCTGTAGATGAAGCAGTGTTTATCCATGGCATTTGCAGTTTGATTTTACATATTTCCTTAGGCAAATTTCTTACATTTTACTTCAATAATTAGTTTGATCTTGTTATAAATTCATAGGCCTTTCAGTGTTAATCATTGGTTACCAGCACATTTCTAAGAGAACATCATAGTCTTTAATTTATAAAATATTACATTCAGTACAGCTCTGTTTAAGAAATGTGAAATGACTTTGCAACCTGATACAGCAAGCAGGGAGATTGCACAACGGTTCACAGACACTCACGCCCGCCCACACACCCAGGAAGTCCAGGGGCTGTGGAAGTCAGTTGCTTATCTGTTATGTACACTGCGGAGATGTAAACAACAGCGTGTGAGGACTCAGCTAGAACGCTTCCTCTGAGTCATGATTAAACACACTTCCGAGCTGCTAGGGAAGGAAATACAGCCACTGTACCCCAAAGACATCCAGGACAGTGTCAGGGATTGTGGCAGATGTATTCATTATTCTCTCAGAAATAGATGTATGAATTAAAATAGGTTTTATAATTCAAAAAAAATGCTGCTTAAGAGTCAACAGCTGGCATGAAGCAGAATATACTGTAATCTTGCTGGAATATCCCATGAGAACTGTAACTGACTTACTCTGTGGAACAGCAGAATATTTTGAGGCCCTTGCATGTTTTGCTCCAGAGCTTGACCTCACCACACAGAACCACGAGTTACAAATTAAATAGGTCATTTTGTCTCAAAAGGTCAATTATGGAGCACTTACAACTTTTTGATTATAAAAATATATTCTTTGGGTTCTGGTATGATCCAGAGAGCGTTTATTTTCTTATTGTGAATTTTTATTTATTTTCCCTAAAAATTAGTTTATTTGATGTTTCGAGTCTTATGTTTCTCAATTTAAAAAGTATATTTAAAAAGGCTAGCATAAATTTCTCCTTCATAATGATCTTATGTGAGAGTTGTTTAGTATTTTAATTCAGGTTAATGATTCAGAGAACTCCCCCAAAGCAGAAAATCACACATTTTCATAGACACCAGACAGAGCACGGGCCAGGGGAAAAGAGCCTGGGGTCATGACATCAGAAGTATACCAACTTTACATTTTCTAATTTGGTGATCTTGAGCAAATTAACTTTCTTACAAAGAATCTATTTTCTCTCCTACAAGATCATGACATTCACAAGGTTTTTATTCACATCAGATTAGATCAATAAATACTTTAACAACCAGAAAAAATTATATGACTATGGGCTTTAACATGTAAATGTCTTCAGGTCACGTAAGACAGAGTCAAAAATTAATCAAGTTTACAATATATTAGAATTGTTTTGCTTAAAGTACAGAAAGAGCTCTAAAGCTGATATTCTTTTCGGCCTACAGTACATTTGCTTTGTAGGAAGGAAGTTAAGGTAACATTACCATCACCTATCATTGGAAATCTGCAGTTACAACTGAAATCTTATTTCTAAGGTTCATAATACTGAACACTGAAATAATAAATCATGAAAAGAGGAAAGAGCTGAAGCATTTTAATCCTTCCTGATGTCCACAGAATCGGATGTTTCATTATGTGTTGTCTGGGTGCTCAGACAGTAAAAGACATTACCATTTCCGGCACCCAAAGTTTGACCTCACACTTGGACTTCTGAAGGTAAACTTCCTGAAAGGAAATTAAATCCAGAAGATCTCTTCCAGCTTGGGAACCAGTCCTGCCAGTAGAAATATGAAGAATGTTGAGAGATATCGGACTAAATTAATTTTTTAAAACTTGTCTTTGAAATACTAAAGCTAACCAAAAAAGGTAAAATCTTTAAATGTAGTACAGGAAGTGAAATCATAATCTAATATATCCAAAATATCCTTTTCTTCTTGTCTTTGTTCCTATAAAAATATATTTAAAAGTAATATAAAAAAAGTTTCTCTTCTCCGTCCTATAACAATTTTACTTAAACTCTAATCTCTAAACCTTAGAAATGAAAACATTAGACCAAAACAAAAAGAACTAAGGCAACTAATTTACGTATGTCACATTTATAAAGTAAGTAAAAAAATTACTTATCTTATTTTCATTGCTCAAGGTACCCACCATTACTTTAGCTCTATTTCTCTTTTAAAGTATGATATACCTCCTAGGTTTAGTAGACAATTCAGAGGTCAGTTAGAGTCCATCGTCAAGCAGATGAGATGCTTTCTTATTTTTACAAAAACCTCAAGAGAAAGAAATTCACAAGATTTCCTAGATACACATTCCACTGTCTATCAAGCCTCACTGTCTGAAAATTTTTCTTTTTTTCTTATCTAAATCCCTGGTGCTGAAACTTAAGCCTGTTGCCTCCTGTCTCATCACTAATGAAGATCATCCTCATTCTTCAAAACTCAATCTCCTCACACAAGGCTCTTTTTAAATTCTGCAAGTTAGGCAGTACTTGATTCCTAACTCTATTCGTGGCTCATTAGTCATCATTGTTACCTAGTTTTTTCCCAATGTTTTTCACCTAAAATCTTTTACTTTATTTTTATTTACTTATTTATTTAGGTGCTAGAGATTGAACCTTTCCACTGAGCTACATTCCTTAGCTCTTTTAAAATTTTGAGACATAGTCTCATGAAGTCAGTAAAAGCCAGGCTGGGCTAAAACTTTTGATTCTCTTCCCTCAGCTTTCTGAATACCTAGTGTTAAAGGCACCCAGCGTCTTTGTCCATTCTTGTATTCATTTCAGATAGTCTTTCAAAATAATCTTTTAAAAGCAAATAAAATGAAAATTATTATGTAACTTTGTAGCATTAAAACTTCATAATTTTATGAAATTTATTGCAAGTTTTAAAATTCTTTCTTAAACTTCACAACCCAGAACACACAGTGTAAGCTATTTTACTGTTGCAATTTGGACAAGCTAGTGTAAAGTTTATGATTTGAAGAATGTCTTCTTTAATTCAAAAGAATTAAATGATTGGCTACAAAGTACCAAAACAATGTAACAGGTTCTAGGTATTCAAAGCATTTAACAAACAGTCCAAATCACCTTCTTTTAAAAAAACTAGTTAACTATAATTTAAAAGATACTCTGTGGATGATCCTTAAACCCACTTGGAGCGGGGGTTAACAGAGCTGGACTGGGGAGAACAGATCCTGAAGAAGCCAGGCAGGTGATCAGTGGAAGCTAGCAGCTGGGATAAACCCCCACATTGGTCACCATTTACTAGAAGGCCAAGGAACCTGCAGCAGAATGTTCAGCCCAATCCAATTTATCTAAACCCCTGCCAGAGATACCCGGTTAATATCTCAGCTCAGTGCAGCTGCTGCCTTCCAAATCTTTTTCTGAATTTCAGAACAACTACAAAAGAAACTTTCTTTACCAGAATGGCAATTGTTGCAATTGAGAGAATAAGTTTTCTGAGACCGTGAACAATCATCTTCTATGGGAAAATGTTTCGGTTCACAGTTTTGGAAGGTTCAGCCCTGGCTTCTTTGATCCTGCTGCTTAGAGACAGTCCATCATCATGGGAGCACGGGGCACAAGGAGCGATCACCTCATGGAGGCCAGAAAGCAAAAGAGAGATAGGAAGATGTCAACATCAGTTTCTTCATCTTACAAACAAATGTGGCATATGGGTGTTCCAGAGTTTAGATCTCGGGAATAACAATTAAAATAATACATATCTTTCAAAAAACTGAACACTTGATCCTTTCCTTAAAAGAAAAGAAGCTATGTCTGTTTTCATTAAAATTTAGGCTGAGATTTTAAAATGACCAGTAATGGGGAACCTTTTAGAGCTTTCAGAGGAACAGAAAACTGGCTGCAGCACATGCGCAATAAATTCACCACCAAGGGTGCACAGTATTCTCTAAAGAAGTTTAGTTTTTAAGATTGGATCTTGCTTGTACAATATTGAGGGAACTTACAGCTTAATGGATTATCAGTGAAGAGCAAAGAGCTCCCTCATCCATCCACTTATTCAACAAAACTATGTTGACAATTAATTACTGTTTACTGGGTTCTATGCTATGGGATTAGCAATATTTTAAAGAGCAATATTCGAAGTCCCAGAAAAGTAGATAGAATGGCATACATGCAACAGATAATTGTTAGTTTAAAGAAGGCTCTTCTAGGGAACAGGGAAGGGAACATTCCTAGAACCTTTGCAGTAAGTCCTGGTCGCCTGTGAGCCGTGACAACACAAAGCAAATTAGTTAATAAATGGACAGAAACAAAACTTAGAGAAGTAGAGCTATGGGCCTGATCAGTGTTGCTTTAGGCAGCAAAGATGAAAGACCCCAGACTTGCTACAACTTATTGGCTTGTTTCATAGGGATTATCAGATGTCTCAGAAGGTGGAGATAATCCTAAATTCGTGAGGCTCTTATAATTTGAGGAAATATCATGTCTCACGGTGAAGATAATACTAAATTCAGAAGACATTATAATAGGAAGAAGTATCGGGTGTCTCAGAGGGTGAAGATAATCCTAAATTAATGAGGATTTTAGGCTGATATAGTCTCCCCCAGAGCATCACAACATTACAGGACCAATAAGCCTCAGAATGGCTCCCAATATGCTCTTCTTGTAAGGAGCATGGACAAAAAAGAGAAACAGAAGCACCCTGAGACCAGCAACAGTGAGGAGGAACTGGAAGAGCAGCTAACTATGTGAACTTTTACACATGTAGGCCCAAATCATTGGAGAAAAGAAATAATTACACAACCCAATGGCTGAAGCAGACGGTTGACAGGACCTGTAGCCTTCACTGAAAGCATGCTGCTACCACTGCAAACCTCTCCCCATGTCCTCTGAACTCCACTTAAGTGAATGCAATTGGAAGGCAGGAGAACCAGTGAAACAATAGGTAAGCATAATAAGAAACTATACCACATGCTTTGCTTTTAAAACATGGTTCTTGGGGGGCCAGGGAGTTAGCTCAGTGGTTCCGGAGCCTGTCTTGCAAGCGCAAGGACCCGCGTTCAATCCCCGGTTACCACATACCATACTAGGTGTGCAGACTCACGCCAGCAGCAACCAGTACCACATACCACAGTGCCGGGCATGGTGGCTGACGCCTGTAATCCCAGCCCTCGGGAGGCAGAGACAGGAGGATTGCTGTGATGTGAGTTTGAGGCTGAGCTCAGGGCCAGCCTGAACCACAAAGCGAGACCCTGTCTCAAAAAAAAAAAACATGGTTCTTGGGCCAGGGGTTTAGCTCAGTGGCACCTCACATGCCTGGCAAGTGAAATATCCTGAATTTGATCCCCAGTATGGAAAAAAAAAAAAGACAATAAAACAAGTTTCATTGACAGAGATAATAAACAACTAAATAAATGTTTAAATAAGACAATTCCAGGTAATTATTTGGGTTCTGAGAAAAACCAAGATGTAACTGAAAAGGTAAAATTATCTTTGAAAAATATAGATATAAGAAGAAATCTATGAAAATTAGGATGGGAATATTTTCCACAGGAGGAATACTGAGTACAAAGCTCATTGGGTAGAGAATCCCTTGAATTGTTTAACAATGGAAAATAGCCAGTGTTTGTGGAACATGTTATGACAAGCAGAGTAATCAAAAAGATCTGAGCAGTAGGCAGGGCCCATGTCTTGTAAGGGGGCTCATTGATCATGCCAACACTCTACTTTAAAGAAAAGTGCTTTCCTAAGCACAATAGGAAACTATTTGATGATTATATGCCATAAAGTATTATTCTTTGTTTATAGATTTTAAAGATTACTTAAACTGCTATGTAAAGACTGACTGAAGTTTAAGAATATAAGAAAAGAAACAAGGACACCAATAATAAGGGTGTTTCAGAAGTCCCCAGAGTCAGTGGTGGTTTAGAAATAGTGGTAACAGAGAAATTAAAGACAAGATAATGCACTTTCAAATTAGTCTTAGTCTGTTTAGTCTGATACAGCAGAGTATCATAGCTGAATGGTTTATAAACAATAAAAATATACTTCTCTCAATACTGGAGGCTGGGAAGTCCAAGATCAGGGTCAGATTTTGGTTAGGCCCACTTTCTGGTCCATAGGTGGTTATCTATCTTTTTGCTGGGTCTTCACAAAAGGGAAGGAGTAAGAAAATTCTTTGGGGTCTTTTTAATAAGTGTACTATCTTATTTATAGCTGCTTTAATGATTTCATTACTTCAAAAAGGACCCGCCACCAAATACTATCAAACTGGGGACTAGGATTTAACATACAAATTTTGAGAGGCCATAAACACTCAGTCTATGGCAGGTGGTCAGACACAAAGGATGAAAAGAGAGAAAAGGAAATAAAAATCATTCCCAGGCTTGTTACACTTCCTCATACACCACTTCTAGTAAATTCTGTAGCACCATTGGCATTCCTCTTAAACACATACTATTCATTCTTACTCTGTGAATTTAGATTTACACTTTTCTCTTTCAAAAATGTTCATGTCCTCCCAGTCTACACAGTTGATCTATGTAATTCATTGTTTGCGTCAAGAATCTCCCCTTTGTCACTGGACAGAACTAGCTTCCGTCTTCATATCTTCCCACAGCAACTCTTACAAGCAACATGTAACACTCACCACTGTCAGAGCAAATTTCTCATGGATGAGAACTGTATCTTACCCGTCGCTTATTCTCTTGTGCTTGCCATGATGTATGGCATGCTGAAAGAATTCTCAATGGGCAAAAATGAAATATATAGAAGCATCTTGGTGGAAAATTAGATCACTTTACACTGGGAAGATAAAGGTAATTTTCAAAGAACAGTTGACACTGGAGTTGGATCTGGAAATTGTTTAGTGCTCAACTATAGAAACAATGATATTCTAGGAAGAAAACATTATATGTAAAAAAAGAACATAGTAGGGGGCCGGGGAGTTAGCTCAGTGGTTCCGGCGCCTAAGTCTTGCAAGCGCAAGGGCCCGGGTTCGATTCCCCGGTAACCACATAACAATACTGGGTGTGGAGACCCACACCCAGCAGCAACCAGTACCACATACCACAGTGCCGGGCGTGGTGGCTCAGGCCTGTAATCCCAGCACT
>PVIR01041001.1:0-12967 GCA_004026965.1 Petromus typicus
TATGACCGCTTCTTTGAGAGCGGAACTTCTGTTTTTGACAGGTCCATTAGATTTGCCAGTTATAAATCTTTACATTTCTGACTTGTCTTGAAATCAAGAAGTATTTTTACTTTGCTAGTCTTCGTGAACAGCAAGCATGAATGAAGGCATGACAGATGTCACAGCCCTTTGACGAATCTGTTTTAACTCAGTGTCAGAACAAAATATTTACTACAAGCATGATGACTCAGTTTTGGTTATTAATCATATGTGGCACAATTCTGAATTTAAAGAGAGTTGCTAAGGTCACTTTTCACACTCTGTTTTATCTGTAAAATAGTGTTTGGAAGTTGATTTTCTTCTTAGTTTTTTTAGAATACCTCTCTTGTTCCAATAATAATTTGATTGCATTTATAGGTCTTTTAGTTTTGGTTAATAGGTTAAACTTAAATATCATAAATTATATAGTTAAAGTTTGTTATTTCTAATTACACTGACATTCAAGAAGCATATTCCTGAACATAACATAAATTGTGCTTCAGATCTTTTCTAATACTTTATTTTACAGTATCTATAAGGTTAAAATATTCAAATTAGCCAGGTATCATACTTTAACAGGAAATGTGAGAAGCTTTAAAGAAAGTAGATATTTTGTTTTAAATGTATGAAATTGTTTAGCTGTTTTGATGACCTCCTAAATGAATAAATAAGGCAGAACTTGTTCAAAGTAAGAAAGTCAAGAGTTAATAGATCTTTGTAAATGAGAAGGCAATTAACTTTTAATAATGCTTTCTCAAATATTTGCCAGGAATGTGTGGTGATAATCAAAGATGAGCCTATGTGATTGTGCTTTGTAGTACTGTTTGATTTGATAACTATAATAATCCCTTAAGACTCTTGGGAAAAATATATTAGCAACTATTGTGAGTTTGTAAAAATAGCCTGGTAATTTCAATATGTAATACAAGGACAGGAAGAAAAGCAATGAATATGATCTTCTTTCAAAACCATTACTTTTAGAGATTTTTATAAACTAATATATTTTGTAGCATGTGGACACTTAATTTAGAAAAGTTTTAAAATGAAACAAAATGTTGCCCATGTACTTAAAAGTGTTAACCTCTTTATAAAATTAGAAAATAACATCTAAGTTGCTTTTTTGTGTATCTCCTGTTTAGGTGCAATTTAATAGAAATTTTCCATATAGTACAAAAGTGCTTTGGTTTTACTCATTGCTGGGTTGGGGTCTCCATATTGGGCTTTATTCTTACTCCAGGCGCAAAGTGAGTATTTCTTGTGTTCCAAATTGAATTTTTACAGTATTGTCCTAAAACTAAAATTTCCCTTTCATGTTTCTTCTTGATAGCATGCCTGGAACAAAAATGACTAAAATAATTATTCTTCCTTAAAATATGAGAAACTTAAAGGTTACACTATGCCCATCGTCAGAATTTTAAATTTTTTTCCTAAATTTTTTTGCTGATTTATGAAGCAGGATAAAGAATCTGTTGTTTAAGGTGGCCGTGAGAGTAACTAAGATAATATACATGGAACACATCACATAAGAAGCCTCATAATCTTCAATATTTAGAAATTTCCTTGTAAATTCTCCTATGCCCATTCTCAGCTTTTTGTACTGAGGATTTATACAGTCACATTGAGCTTAGACTTTGGAGTTTACTGAATAATTAATTTACATAGAACCAGAAAAATAAAATAGAATAAAACACTTGTGAAAGAGAGAACAATCATGTAAGTTCCTTTTTTATATATAAGGAAGTTTATCTTTTAAACACACAGTAATTTTGAGTATCAGGGGTTAAAGGATTTACTATATACTGGATATGGATGTGTTGGAATGTTTTAAGAAATCGATTTTCACTAATGGAGAGAATGTTTTTAAAGTGAACTATCACCATTCCTCAGTGAACCACATACAGCAGAAAAAAACTCCAGTAAACATTGCAGGAGAGACAAGCTCTTCCTTACAGAATTAATGAGCATTGCACTGGCCCTCCATGGGGAATTAAAATTTGAAGAACCTTCTCCATGTGCATCATTCCCTAATATCCTGAAACAGATAAGTAGCCTCTAATTTTAAATGTGCAATTATCCAAATAAGATGAATGCATAGGACAGAGCTGGACAAGAATGTCTATCTTAATGTTAATATTTTTATTCTTATTTTATACTGGACACATCATTGGCAAAGCTACATTTCTGTGCAATCCTCAAAGACATGGCTCACTCAGAAGAGAGAGAGGCACCTTTACTTGCATAGACTATGGAGATATGGCCCAAGGGAGATTCATCCAAGAATAAGCTGCTTGCTTTAATGTTTATAACCTCTATAACCTTTATAATGTTTTTGATCAGTTGTTTTATCTTGACTAGATTTATACGTTATTAAATTCAAACTGATAAAGCATGACAGAATTTGAGGCATGGAGCTAGCAACTGAAACTTTAAAATGTGCATGTATATTTTATAAAGCATTATAGAATTATAGAACATTTTAACTGGAAAAAAAGACTTTAAAAATATAATCTGCTATTCTAATGTTATAGGTAAAAGGAATCAAAACTGGAAACACAGAATATGTTAATTATACAGCTAGGAAATAAACATGTTGCTTTATATTCAAAGTAGAAAAGTATATGTAAGGATTGTCTTTTCATGCACATAATTTATATATTAGAAAGAATTCTATTGTGATTCTGAGTTTTAAAATATGAAAATGACTTCTGTTTGTGGTTTTTGAGCTTCAGAATCATTGAACATGATGTCTGAACACTAGCTTGTTCTTAAAAATGAATTAGTATATTTTAAGAACAGTACATATTTTTGTGGCATAAATCCAGTCTTCATTTCATGATTTGTGTATGCTGTAATTAGATATAACATTTTCCATACTAACATATTTTCCATACTGCACATTGTACAGGTTAACTGACAAGGTTTTATCAACTATGTATTTTTGGCATGTACTTTGTGTATAATAGTGTAATTTTTCTTGAACATTTGAGTTAAAGTAAATATATTCAAGACGAGAGTCAACCAGAATGCAGCAGAGCCAAGTGGATGATTTTTTAATTGATAAATTCTAGTATTATAAGTTTTGGTTCAGTTTTAAGAATCATCATGATGTTCACCAGAATGGCATCTTTATTGTAAACCCTACGCAGTCTCTCTGAAACCTGAAAAAGATTTGTGAAAACGGCCTGCAATGAAAATCATGCATGCTCCATAAAACACTACTTGATAGATATCACTTGCACCATTAAGAACTAAACGACAAAGGATGTAATCTCAGTTCTGGCATGCAATATTAATCGAAAGCCTTTAAAACATCTTGCTGATGGGAACCGTGGCAACATGACATTGAAGAATTATGAGCTGAAGACATCGATCTTAATCGGATTTTCAAAGTAAATGCCATAAAACACAAAGTTGTTTCATTCTTCTTTATGTTTTTGCATGTTTTAGTTGGATCATAATTTCCTGTGTGTTGTTTTAATTGTAAAAAATACAAGTTTAGTACTTCACCATATGTGTTGCACATACAAGGTTGAACCAAATTTTGCATCAATATACTCTGCCCCACAGAAAATTATTTCTGTAATAATATAGGTCTTGTATGGTAGTGATATGCTACTTTTAAATAAGCACTCATTGATACTACATATGTTTGAAATATAATTAGGTTCATATTTTGTTTTATAAATTTAGAAATGATAATAGAATTTTCATGAAACCTCCCCTGTAGGAAAAAATGGCATATGAATATGCCTAAAATTATGGCGAAAATTTTCTGTTACTTCACTAGTGTAAGTGAAAAATACCTGGAATTTAAGAAATTACATTAGAGTCTCACTTTGCCATTTATAAATATACTTTTACTCTATATTATATTTTCTTGCTCAGAAAATTTCTGTATATGAGTTATTAATACCCCTATTTTACAGATGATGAACTGGAAAATTTAAAATAGGTACTTAGTTTACAGTTATTAATAGAAACCATGGACTTCAGGACTGAATGTCTGTGTTTCGCAAAGTGGATATGTTGAAGCTGTGAAGCACTGTATGGCTGGATTTGTAGAGGGGGCCTCTGAGGACATAATATGTTTGAATGAAGTCATGAAGATATGTCCTTGAGACCACAAGATTTGCATTGTTAGAAGAGGATAATGATTGCTACCCAATGTGTCCAGCTTCATATATCACTTTTAAATGTACAACAAATCTGGATATGGTGGGCACACCTATAATCCCAGCACTTAGGGGGCTGAGGCAGGAGAATCACTACGAGTTTGAGGCTAGCTTGGGCTACAAAAATTTCAAGATTTTATCAGATAGTACCTAAAACAAAGAGAATTTCAAAGGTGAAAAAATTGAGAACTGAGCTCAAAGCCAGACTGAACTATATACAGAAAAAAAGTGCACAGAAAAGTCTCAGACAATATAGGTTATTAATTCCTCCCCCTCAAAAAATAGTTTCTAACCTTTTTATAGTATTTGTAGCTTATAGAGCCACATCATATGTACTGTGTACATATCCTTATATATGTATATTCCTATTTAGCTACTGGTCTTCATAATTTATATCTGTCATATATATATATATATATATATAGATATAGATATAGATATAGATATAGATATAGATATAGATATAGATATATAATATCTGTCTTATTTTCATTGTAGCACCCTAGGTTCTCTGTCACTGTACATGGAAGAGGCTTCCCATACAAAGTTATCCTAAAAACATCAGTGACAGAGAACTCAGCAAGTGTGTAGTCGTTAGCTTAACCATGATTCCATTTTTCTTTAAATCAAAGATGGTCACTCCGTGGTTTCCATTTCTTAGACAAGCACCATTGTACATAGCCACTGAAATCCACTCTCTCTACACCCAGGTCAACAGAGAGGCCATCATATAGCTAAAAGGATGCTTTTAAAGACAGGCTTGATTCAGTTTACATGAAAAACATTAATAGACAGTATCTACTCACTAAACTATGAAAAAAACACACTGTGAGATCACATAATATGCAAGAAAAAATATAACAATGTCAAAAGGAATATATTTGGAGAAGCAAGATCAGTAGGCTTGTTAGATACGTTTTGTGTGCTCTCTGAATGTTTATTTTTTTCTGTACTTGCTAAAATATTTAAGGGCTAAAAATCAGAAACAGGCTCAGATGAAGTAGACTGAATCATGTTTCCAAAAATTAATTAATTAAAAATATATTATAAATTTCATCATAACACAAAACAGTTCTGTGTTTTTTACTTGAAAACATCCTGGCTTCTTATGTAGAATTTTCCCCGAGTGATTTTAATACTGAAACTGGAAGTCAATTTAAACTGATGTAAAGTGATTTTCAATATATACCTTAGGTAGTTAAATTATAAGATAATATTAGGTTTTTAATTGTCTTAAAATTTTAATATGTATAACATAACCTTCTGTTTCAAGAGGGTGTCATATAGTACCTAAAATGAAGAGGATTTCAAAGTGAAAAACTTGAGAATTAAGTGTATGACTCTTATCTAAGTCTCCTCTTATTCTTTCTTCTTTTTCTTCTCTTCCTCCACCTCCTCCTTCCTCTTCTTCTTGTTTCTGTTCTTCTTGTTCCTGTTCTTCTTCTTCTTCTTCTCCCTCCTCCCCCTCCTCCTCCTTCTTCTTTTTCTTCTTCTTCTTCTTTCTTTAAAATTTAACAGAGGATAAACTCCAAGGCCCCTTTGTTGCTGCCTTGAGTGAGGTAGAGGCAGTACCCATCTCTGTGTCTCCTTATCCTCATCCAGTCTTCTTTCTTCTCGACCAGACATTTCCTTTGTGGTAAAGAGTACCTTATGTGAAAGCACAGCAACGTCTACATTGTTTGGAATATTTGGCCTGCTTTTCTTTTTAGGCTACTTGTCACATAGTAATACAGCCTCTAGTTGCCTTTCAGTCTGTCCTTATCCATATTATAAGTGTGTTTCATTTGTATCATGTCATATACTCCATTTAAAGTCAATACAATTTAATTGCACTAAAATCAAATGCTCATTAAGTAATGAGAGAGAAAAGTGTTTATTGATTATATGTCAACAATTTATTGTCAACATTGGGACATCTTTTCTTACTGTCTCAGGTAAAATATTTTTAAGTGGATAGAAGAATATCTTAAAACATACAAAGAAACATTTTACTGATATTTTTACCTAGTTTCTCTGTGTATGATTAGTAGATTTCTATTAGAAATGAAGCTGCAAAACCATGAGTTTTATAGATGATACATAGTATATTGGTGATGTTATTGTATGACAAAATAAAAAGCTGTAAGTGGCAAAAGCCAACCATTTATACTTGTTTCTACTCCTTGAATAGTTTAAAGTGCTTGACTACTAACTGTAGGGAACATTGAACAGTAACAATAGAAGTCAGAATAATATCAATTAGAAGTTACTGCCATTAAAGAAAGGTTAGCTTTTACATAAAGCACACTCCAGAATGTTACTATCCCAAAAAGGAATAGCAAAGACAAATACAATGAACGGGATGTATTTGTTCTTAAGTATCTTTTGTGTAATTTGGCAAGTCAAAGAATGGTATTAAGAGTTTTGGAGAAAGCTTGTTAGCTATGAAGAAAGGTCTGTTCTTGCTTTCCGGAATTCTTACTTGATGTGTCTTTGCCTTTTCTGTTATTTTCTTTTTTTCTTTTTTTTTTTTTAATTGGAACTACTCACTCATATGTAAATACTGTTTCTCTCTTCAGCTGTCTGATTATTTTTCTATGTCTGCTTTCCAATTCGTTGGTTTTCCCTATAGTTATTTTCAATTTACTTTTAAAATCATACAATCAGATTTTAATTTCAATATAGACATTCTACTTTTTTTCAAAACTGAGTCATGCCTTTTTTCATAATGTCTAATTCCTATGTTTTAATTTTCTTTTAAGTCCTTAAACATTTTTAAGACATTTAGGTTTATTTGATGCTTATATTATCTGAAATTTTTGAAGAGACAAATTTCTGCCTTTTTTGTCTGTAAACTTTTGCTTAAGACAGTTGTTTTCTCTTAAATTTTGTAATTTTCAACTGCAAATTCTTTTGGAAGCAAGAATGCACCTATGGTAATCCTCTGTGATTTGAATTGAGGGTATATTCCTCTAAAAGGTTTTTGCAATGGCTTCTGATATGTGCCCAGACAGAAACACTTCTGCCCCAGGACTGTTTGGTATTAATGTCTTGTGTTGTGATTCCAGAACCGTGTTGACAGTCTGTGCATCATACTCCAACCCCGAAGAAGCCTAGGCAGGTGGCTAAAATTTCAGTTGTTTTCTTCCACATCCAAAGTTTAGGACTGTGTAGCAAAAGTTTTTGTTGTTCCTTTTGCAATGAAAAGACTTTTTAAAGCCTGTCCCTCAAGAGCTTAGCACTTTGAGGGTCCGGGCATGATCCAGGGGCCTGAAGTTACAGTTGAAGGCATTGTGTCCTAGTACATTAAACATGTTACAGAGATTGCCAAACCTCAGGGAAGCTACAGTGACTGCTTATCTGCAACATTCTTTCCAGCCCCCTACGTTATCTTTCTTCTCTCAGTTCAGTTCTATTAACCTAAAGCATAAGGTTCATTGGTAGCTTGAGATTGTTGGTTTTCTGTTCAGTGCTGTACCCTCACTGCCTGGACAAGAACGGGGCAAGTAGTACACACTCCACAGATAGGCTGAACGAGTTAATCCCAACTATGGTGATTCTTTCCTATCTGATGGTACTGGGTGTTTTACACTGAGGAATTTAACAGGTAATCCAGGATGTTACAGTGCCTCAAATAGAAAATATAGTGAACTCAAAGGAACATCAAAATGCAAAGATTCAAAGGCTCATACTTTATTTCTTCCAATAATTCAGATCAAAGAATGACTTTATAGGAACTAGAGCAAATTTCCATTAATTCAGTATAGAAAAACAGTATGTCTCTTCTCACATAATTAATATCTCTAATCAGTACAAGCCCTCCTATGTATGTTTCTCTGAGGTTTTTTATACTCAAATATATTTGTATAAATAGCCTAAGAACTACCGATGGATGCAACAGACAAATATGTTGTTTATTTGTATAACATTTTAGAATTTGAAAAAAAAATTTTTTTTAAATCTGGATGTGATTCGTGTGCAATTGTGTGTCAGATAACTGATGGTGAAAATTTTTGCACAATGCTATATTTTAACAAAGCACTTGCAGAGGTATGTAACAGAGCATTCCCATTTGAATGCACCTCCTGCGACAATCCGAGGTGACGTAATGAAGCAGAGAACACACTGATGTACAATTGGTTTTCTGAGGCAAGGACTTTCTTTGCCGACTTCCATCATTCCATTTTGGGTGGTTATCTAACTGATATAGTATTTCCTTGAGGTAAAGAAAAGACAATGTCTTGTCTACTTTTGCTCTGCTATGAGCTCTACTGAGTCTGTTGTACAACTCTATAGTATTCTTTAACTCAGTTTTCTCACACAAAACCCTTTTAACTTGTTTTTCTTCATAGAGTACTAATGACAATTAAATGTACACAAAATGTATGAAGCTTTTTATACGAAGGAGATATTATGTTTATATTATACTGTTCCAGGGTCATGAAAATTTTACCTTTATAATACTGACTTCCTGATAACTCCTGAAAGGTACCTTGTTCCCTGTACACTGGGAAGATCCAGCCAAAGCTATGCTCACTGTGGTTAAAACTAATACAGTAAAATAATATAGAGAAGATTTATATAATTTGGCTTGGTGGCCTGTGTTTAAGAAAGAGGTCAATTTCAAAGAAAAACTGTTTAGTTTGAAACAGTTACAAGAAAGTAGAGATGAAAAGTTCTGAAGTGTAAAGAACATGAATAAATCTCAGTGTATAGAAACAAATCTCATATTTGCTGGTCACTAGTAGAGGTGTTTGACTCTGTGTCAGAGTTGGTCTAGTCTACCGTGGTCTCTGTATCAAATTATAAACTCTGAGAGGTTCAGACCAGACCCGGTCGTTCATTCATTCGTGTTGTTGGCACCAAGAGTGAGCAGACACAGCCAGATACCCGTGGCTGTCTGTGCAGCAGTGCTTCTAGGGTTCTCCAGAGGTCGTGTCAAATTCAAAAGGTCCTATCCTCTCATTTCCACTCGTCTCTCCCTCCCTCCTCCTCACCTTCGCCCATTCTCTTGTTCTGTCTCTTTGTGTGTCTCCCTTTCCCTTTCTCTCCCACTTCCTCATTTTATCCCTGTCTGGATCCCCTTATCTATCCTTCCTTCCTTCCTTTTGTGTTTTGTTAACAGACTCAATTCAAATTGTGATAATTCTAAATTAGCACAGCTTTCTGCCTGTGGATTCTATCTTCCTTCCCAACGAGGCTCTTTCTTGCTGGAGGCCTTTGTAGCTGGCCTGCAGCGGAGATCTAGGCCAGAAAGAGAAAGAGCAATAAAGCAAGTGGTGGGACAGAGCACTTGGAGTAGCAGGTGGCGACGCCTTCCGGTTGTGCCTTGCAGCTCAAAGCAAGTGCCAAGCCCGCTGCCTCCCACGGCTCACTTTGCGCTCCCTTCCCTTCCCCCACACAGACAGACAGAGCTCACACAGCAGGTGCCCACAGACTCTCGGAGGTGTCTTTGCTCCCAGCAGGTATTTTCTTCTCTCCTAGCTATCCTGTTTGACAGTCGGTTTCCACCCCACTCCCAAACACCACAGCCTAAACCTGTGAACTTCAGAGGCACAGGAGCTGACATGTACTTCAACTCTTTGGATTCTGCCAGTAGTAGCTTTTAATTTAAAACATCAGAGGGCTGGGGAGTTAGCTCAGTGGTTCCAGCGCCTGTCTTGCAAACGGAAGGACCCGGGTTCGATCCCTGGTAACCACATGCCATACTGGGCGTGGAGACTCACCCCAGCAGCAGTCAGTACCACATACCACAGTGCCGGGCCTGGTGGTTCACGCCTGTAATCCCAGCACTCGGGAGGCTGAGGCAGGAGGATTGCTGTAATGGGAGTTTGAGGCTGAACTCAGGGCCAGCCTGAACCACATAGCGAGAACCTGTCTCAAAAAAAAAAAACCTAAAAAAAAAAAAAATTAAAACATCAGATAGGCATGCTGGCCAAGCTTTAGTCCCAGTTGCCCAGGAAGCTGAGGCAGGAGGATTACGTGAGCTCTAGAGTTGGAGGCCAGCCTGTGCAATATAATAAGACTTTGCCTTAAAAGGAAAAACAAGTCAAGAAAATGAGGCCAGACAGGTTCCGACATTAGAAGCTCACTATTTTTTTCCTGCCCTTGGTATAATTCTGTGGTCATAGTAAATGAAAAAAGCTACTCACTCTGATTTCATGACTATGAGATCAAATTCCTAGGGACTGGCAATAGATGAGTATATAATTTGATCTCTGATATTTCTAATTGTTCTTACCTGTGAAAGCACCAGAGACATGTTAGATCATGTGTTCTTATTTCTTCTGATGGGGGCCCAGAAGTCACCTTTTAGCCCTCGCAGTTAAGGCAGGCACTGTCTTTTAGCTCCTTAAGTATCACTGTGTAATAAATGAAAGCACTGAGTGATAGATAACTTGTTCAAAAAAATATCCCATCTTGTCATTTGTCTGCAGAGCACAATTGAGTTCACTGGTTCATAATGGCAGAGTTAGTGTCCAGGAAAAGAGGGGCCAGACTCCTGTCCTGTCCATGCAGGGATGTTTGTTGCTTTACTTCTGCTGCATGTGGGGAAGCTACAGATTGTTGGTCTGACCAGAATGTGCCCTCCTGAGCCACAGCTTGTGTGGGCCTAGCCCTTCCGTGGCCCCATTGTTGGTCTACCATATTCAGCGTAACGAGAACTCATGTTTCCCAGGAGGAAAAGTCCAGCTTGGGAACTGGCAGACTTAAGTGAAGAGCAAGCTGAATTTATGATGGCTAAAGGTGGAGCAAAATGAGCAGTCTTTTCCAGCTAATCTCTATGAATAATCTGCTGTGAGTTTTTAAAAGTATATTCTGTAAGTTTCACTCAATTTAAAAACAAGTAACTTTCATTAAAGCTATATGAGCGGTAAGATATTGAAAAAAGAAAGGCAGAAATAAAGAGTGAGCTGAGGAAATGCACTAGTTGGGTATATATGTACTGTCTAGTATATGTAATGCTAAAGGGTTTTTTGAAACAGGGTCTTGCTGTGTAGTTCAGGCTGGCCTTGAACTCACCAGGTAGGGCAAGTTGGTCTCAAACCTGCAGTGATCCTCCTCCCTCAGCCTCCCAAGTGCTGGGATTACAGGTGTGCACCGCTACCTCTGGCAAAAATTATACTATTTAAAAACAGAAGAATAGTGAGGGGAACAGAAGCTATTTTCTAAAATAAGATTCACTTTATATTTTAAATATCAACATAATATTTAAAATATCAGGAAAGCATAATATTTGGGGTAAAATACATTAAATATATCTTGTAAATTTCATATCTGTATTTATTTTATATATTATTTTTCATTATTTGTAATTTTTTAAATGATAGATTTTTTTAAGTATCAAAACAGTTGTTATAATCACAGAAAAATATTCCTAAAAGACAATATGCGAGTGACATGGTACCTGCCTGAGTGGCATGACCTCATGGTACTATTATTAAATAAATATTATCAACCATTGATCATATTTTTAGTAATCCTTGAAGTGAAATACTTAAGGAAAATGATAAAAGTCCAAAGAAATTTATTTTCAATTATTCCTGCCTTTAAGAAATAAAAATTTGCTAAGAAATAAAATATGTTTACAAATTACCTTTCAATTAAGAGCAATACTGTTTAGTCTCTACTTTTTATCACTTCCATATTCTCTCATTGAACTCTTTACCATTGCCATTTAACAAATACGATCTGTCTTCACATGGTCCTTGGACCTTAAAGATGATTTAACCATGGCTATTGTCCATAGAAAACTCAACAGGGCCCATGAAACCTACAAAATCACTTGTGGTACAGATGAGAAAAAGGATAGAACTATGGAAAAAGAATAGGTAAAGTACTGTGTAAGACAACTTAGGAAAAGAAAGATGCCTTCAACCCGAAGAAAACAGAAGGGTATCATCTTTCTTAAAGCCTAAGTAGTGAGGTTCAGGTATAGAACAATGGACGATTATGTCTTTCTGGATGAAAACAACCTAGTGCATGTATTTATGAGTACAAGGAACTGCAATAGAACAAAGAATATACAGGAAGGATTTTGGAAAGTTTGCAGAATACATTTTGGATTATCTCTGGCCAAATGTAACATTCACCTAAGAATTCATTTTCTGCTTGATATTCACTAAAACACCATTTGGAATTTTCCCGGAGTAAAATGACATGCTCAAAGCTATATTGCAGAAACATTCAACCTGGTGACTACTGGAAGTCTGATCGTTCCAAAGGCATTATAACTAAAACTTTCTATCCTCTTGACAAATCTTTGCAAAAACAAAAGTCTGGACTTGCTCTTCTGGGCATTGCTGTGTAGATCCACAAGCCTGTATTAGATTCTTCAATGTTTCTCAGTCTCCAAGTCTAGGCCTTGTCTTCTGTTTCTTTAGGTCTGTTTTGAAACTCAGCTATAAAAATTTCCAAGGGATTTTAAAATATAATTGTCTCTCTGTTTTCAGTGTCAGTAATAGTGATGTTTGTCTTAAGCAAATATTTTGATCTTAAAAATATCAGTGCTATGTAACTGTTGATTGTGTGTCCCTCTCTGTGTTAGTGGTAAGATTATTTAGAGCCCAAATTGCATCCCAGTTAAAAAAAATGTATAGAGGGCCGGGGAGTTAGCTCAGTGGTTCTGGCGCCTGTCTTGCAAGCGCAAGGACCCAGGTTCGATTCCCCGGTAACCACATAACAATACTGGGTGTGGAGACCCACACCCAGCAGCAACCAGTACCACATACCACAGTGCCGGGCGTGGTGGCTCACGCCTGTAATCCCAGCACTCGGGAGGCAGAGGCAGGAGGATT
>PVIR01041002.1:0-12985 GCA_004026965.1 Petromus typicus
ACCACTTGTGGTTCAAAACTCACTTCACTTCATTAACTTCTCATTATCAGCTTCTTTTTTGTATACCACTTAAGTACTTGGCCTTCTCCATATTCTTTATATTTTAGTAGAGATATGCGGTGGTAACAAAAATATTCCTCTTCTGTAAAGCAGGTAGATTTATAACCAGTCTTGTTGGCACAATCTTGGCAAAAACATCCACCCACATGTGATTGTGAAAAGGCAAAAATTCCAAGTTGAAGAGGAGAGTACATAAGAACAAAAAAATATTGATGAAGCATTACTTAAATGATCCAAATGTATCTGGTCAGTGCCACTGGGTTTATGAATTGACCAAGGAAGTGCTGAGCCCCTTAAAGTCACTGTGTTTTGCTAGTGCTTGGAGGACTGATGTTTGATCTTGAGACTGGAAAAGGGCTGGTGAGACAAAAAAATGAACTTTGAAGTGGTCAGATTTTATGCATAAAAATAGTTAAATAATCTGAAAATCAAGTAAGGAAAAAAGCACAGGAGCTGCATATTCTCCTTTGGAAGTGATGGGAGGCAGGGCCAGTAGTTTGTGGGGAGAAAGAAGATGGTGATGATAAAAGATTTCTTTAGAGCAAGTACCCTGGGGCAGAGCAACCCAGGCAGAGTACTCTTCCTCAGCGCAACCCAGAGCTGAGTCTCCACTCTTCTGCGGCCAGCTCAGGTCTCTGTGAAGTCACGTCACCTGGTAGAGTACAGCCCTCAATTCTCAGGCCTATCCACCCCTCTGATGTGTGCGAGGCAGAACTGGAAGAACTTACTGGATGTTCAGTATTGGTAAATCGGGAGGACAACAGAATACCTAGGGAAGCTCAGCATTGTTTTCACTGATGGTGATAATGGCTTAGCCTCACTTTTTTTGTCCACTGTGGGAGCCCCCCAACTACATGCCCAGTGGCACCTGGTGGCTTCTTTCCACCCCACTGTGAGAAGTTGTTCCAGTGCAGGCTGGACTGGGCTTCTGCCCTAATTCTGACCAAGTTTAACAAAATTATCCTGACACTTGTTAAAATGGCAAGGAAGGCCTGGGGTATGGCCCAACAGTAGAGCTCTTGTCTAACTTGTGCACGGTCCTGGGTTCAATCCCACACTAGGCAGGGTGGAATGGTCTTTACTCAAGACTGTTAGGACTTGTGACAGGGAGGAAAGATTGGATTGAACTCTGAGCATAGAAGTGAGCGTAGAATAAAATCTATGGCCAAGAGAGAGTGTCAGTGGATAGAAGATTATTAAGAGATGTCAAGGATAGGGAGATTCTTCCCAGACTGAAGTAGCTTGATTCTTTTTAAAATTTGGCCTGTAGTTCATTTCTTGTTTTCAGTTTGTGATCTTGATTGTCAACTTGAATGGCTTACGTGATACCTAGGAGACAGGTAACATATGTTTCTGGTAGAACCATGAGGCTCTGACCTTGGAGATTGTAGCTAGTCCTCGGCTTTGTCCTCACTCCTTAGCTCTTCCTCTGGTCTTGACTTGGACAGTTTTTCTCCATCAGGCTCTTCTGCCATGATGTCGCTTCCTTGGAACCAGCCAACCATGGACTGAAACCTCTAAAACTCTGAGCCAAAACAAACCTCCCCTCCTTTAATGTAGGTCTAGTGTTTGTCCCACCAACAGAAAGCTGACTGATATGTGTGTATGATTGCAACATAGGGTGTTTTGTCTGTTTAGTCTCATTGCTAATACTTATCCTTCATTGCTGTGTTGTGTCTTCCTGTTAATCCTTCTATTCTCTCAGTAGAGTGTTCCACTGACCTAACTTGTAAAAAGTTTCTAAAAACTCTTTTTAACTCATTGCATTGTATTACATGTTACTCAGCTGGACATGTCATTCTTTATGGTAGCTACATCTAAGTTCCTCTAATTCAAATACACATTGAAAACTACACAAAACCCTGCATACACACTGTGCTCTCTGTTACCCCACTAAATGGTCTAGTTTTCTAATAGTATAAGATATTTTCTCAATGTATAAATCCAGCTCTTCTCTCTGCCTTTAAGAAAGTCTATCTCAGCCAAGCACTTTGCCACATATCTATAATCCCAGTGCTCTGGGACACTGAGGCAGAAGGATTGCAAATTTTACCTCAGCGTTGGTAATTTAGTGACTTAGTGAGGTCCAATTTCAAAATAAAGAAATACAAAAAGGTCCAGGGGTATAGCTCTGTGTGAAGGCACTGGATTCTGTGCCCATTGCCATCCAAAAAATAGATCAGTCAATAAAAGTATTTCCTTGTTTTCCCCACTAAAATTATGTTCAATAAAGACTTGAGAAATGTAATTCAGTATGTTTAGGATTGATGTGACAAATTGTCTGCTGAGATTGTGCAACTATCCTCCTTTTAAAATCAGCTTTAATTCTCTGTCATGTAAAAGGGAAATAACATAGTAAACATCACCTTTGGCAGATTATGCTCTTTAAAATGCTCCATGAGTCTAAGTGTGACCATCTTCCTAATCCAGTCACCTTGACTGTGTGTCCAGGAACTCTCCAGGTTGGTTTTCCACAGCACAACTCAAATTCCTTCCTCACTCTTGTGTTTCCAGTTACTGTATGCCATGGGCTGGTTTGTTAGTAGACATTACTTTGCATGTCACGCAGCCAGTTGGCACTACATTTTTGGCTCCTTCTGTTGAAGCTCTTTCTAGTTGGCTGGCAAATTAAATCTGTTCATTGAGAAAGGAACATGTGTGTGTGTTTGTGTATTTACACTTGTTTATGTATGCAGTCCTGGCAAAGGATGAGACAGAAGCAAAAGTTAGGTCAGTAGAACACCATCACTGGCCTTCTCCTCTAGCTTCTGCCTCCCTGCCACCTGTGTCACCATAGGATCGAAGATCACGCAAGGTTTTGTTATAGTGTGTTTTGTCAGTCAAATATATGGTGGCATTGGAGCGTGTGTGTTTCTCATTTTGTTATTGGAATAATGTAACACTGTGGGAGCAATACACATATTTGTATATTTGTTCCTCAAATTGGACAGGTCTGTGACCGTCTGCTGACAGTGAGTCAGTTTACATAAGAATATCTAGGGAGAGGAGCGGGTTCTCACCGTGGGCCAAGCCAGGTTCATGTTCCAGGGGCCTTGTGTGTATCAGCTTCTTTAATTCTCACAGCACTTCTGTGAGGTAACTGTTATGTTACTTTGATTTTGTAGATGAAAAACAGCACAGAGAGGCGAGGGAACCGGATGAGAATCACAAAGCTAATAAATAATGGTGTGTCTTGTAATCACCATAGTAAAGTAACAACACTGAAACTAGAAAGGCTTCATACATGATGGCTTATTCCCATCTTGATACGCTTCTTGTGGGACCCACTTAATGTGGTCATTCTTGTCCCTCAGAGACCCTCACTTACAAAAGCTTCCATTCAGCGCCTGCTTCCGGGAGGGGAACTGGCAAGTTGAGCTCTGGCTTGAAGTCTCCATCTGGAAGTGTCACATTTAATTTCTCTTGTTCCTCGTCTAACACAAGTTCTCATGCCATAATTCTTCAGAAAAGAGTTGAGGGAAGTGCAGTCTTACCTGGGTGGAGAGAGAGAGAAAGCACCTCATGCTTGTGGTCAAGCCAGAACTAGAATTTTGGCAGCTGAGCAGCAGAGGCAGAACGAGTGGCCATGACTGCTGGAATTAAACACATGGTAAGTCCCCCCAGGCTGTCTCTGGCCCGGGTTTGTCATTCTGGTTGTAGAAGAAAGCCATTGAAGGAATTGAAGTACCAGCACTTGGGAGGCTGAGGTGAGGAGCTCACCAGGAGGAAGGAGTTGGAGACCAGACTGAACAATTCAGTGACACTTTATTAGTAGAAAATGGAGCAAAACTGAACAAAAGCAAGAAAAAAGAAATTAAGTAAATTTCCCCCATAATATGCTTACTATTGTATATAGATTGTATTTGTTGATATATTATGTGAGAAGCAAAGTAGCGTGACAGTTAAGAACAATGGATTTTAAATTCCTTTCCCCTTTCCTTTTCATTTTTTCCAGCCCTGGGCTTTGTATGTGCTAAGAAAGAGCTTGCCCTGAGATAATCCGCAGCCCCAACGACGTGGTTCTTGAATTAGATGAGAGGGGTTGAAGGGCCAGTCATGCCACAAGTTACCCATGTGACTGAGCACAAGTTACTTAGCCGCTCAGTGCTCAGTTTCGTCCTGTTCGGGGGGTACCCAGCTTTTCAGGTTAATGCTTCACTGCAAGGAACTTAAGAGATTGTGTCTGTGAGTGCTGTGCTACAAAAATGGGAGCATATGTGACTGCTGAATGTCAGCTACTGCTTCCTCATGATGAATTTTGTTGTACCGGAAATGAGTGACGTCTTTTAAAAATTTAACTATAAGTGAAATGTTTGACATTGTTCAGCTGTAAGGATATCAATGTGTGTGTGAACCAGGTTATTATGGGGGTTTTTTTTGTTTGTTGGTTGGTTTTTTAGGTTTTTTGAGACAGGGTCTAGCTTTGTAGTTCAGGCTGGCCCTGAGCTCAGCCTCAAACTCACATCACAGCAATCCTCCTGCCCCTGCCTCTTGAGTGCTGGGATTACAGGCGTGAGCCACCACGCCCGGCACTGTGGTGTGTGGTACTGGTTGCTGCTGGGCATGAGTCTCCACACTTGGTATGGTATGTGGTTACTGAGGATTGAACCCGGGTCCTTGTGCTTGCAAGACAGGTTCTGGAAGCACTGAGCTAAACCCCTGGCCCAGTTGGTTTTTTTTTTTTTTTTGAGATAGAATCTCGCTTTTGTGGTTCAGGCTGACCCTGAGTTTAGCCTCAAACTCACATCATAGCAATCCTCCTGTCTCTGCCTCCCAAGTGCTGGGATTACAGGCGTGAGCCACCATGCCCGGCACTGTCGTATGTGGTACTGATTGCTGCTGGGTGTGAATATCCACACTCAATTTTGTATGTGGTTAACTGGGGATTGAACCCGGGTCCTTGCACTTGCAAAACAGGCACCGGAACCACTGAGCTAAATCCCCGGCCCAGGTTATTATGTTTGAGTGCTGCTTAAGTTTTAAAAATCTATTTATGTTCATTCTTGTTTTTCATAGGGTAATAGGTGGGATCCTATGTAAGACCTATCAATGTAAAAGAACTTGCTGATGTGGTTACTAAATATAAGGGTGATTTAAGAATATGGGAAATGTTTAATTAAAAAAAAAGTATTACAGTAAAAGACACATTGCCATGTATCCCCCTCAGAGTACTCTCTCTTACTTCGAACACACATTCCCCATTGTGCTTGCCACTTTCTGAAGCAGTTCTGACACAAGTGCCTTCACAAGGGGTGATTAAAAATTTGGTGGTATCCATAGAAAGGCAGCTTTTAAAAAGCTTTAAGGTGCGTCTTCATCTACCTGCTTCTCTGGTCTGGGACCTTGCAACTCCTGGCTCTTTCCCAGACTCAGGATGACCATTTTGAATGATGGTGCTGCTAAAGACACTCACAGAAGAGGACTTCCAGAGCTCAGGAGCAGTGGGATAAATGTGTTCAGCGGGAGAGAGGGGGTATTTTGAGAGGGTTAATGCTGATGTGTCTTTTACTGTAATACATTTGCTTTTATTTAAGCACACACAATCTTTTCTTTTTTTTTTTTTTTTTAAGGTTTTTTGAGATAGGGTCTTGCTCTGTGGTTCAGGCTGGCCCTGAGCTCAGCCTCCAACTCACATCACAGCAATCCTCCTGCCTCTGCCTCCCGAGTGCTGGGATTACAGGCGTGAGCCACCACACCTGGCACTGTGGTATGTGGTACTGGTTGCTGCTGGGCGTGAGTCTCCACACCCAGTATTGTTATGTGGTTACCGGGCCCTTGCGTGTGCAAGACAGGCGCCGGAACCACTGAACTAAATCCCCGGCCCACACACAATCTTTTTGAGTCACATTTGCATATTTGTACCCAGCAAACCCAGTATATCAAATTCTAGATGTCTAAAACCTAAACTACAGGTTGAAGAAAAAACCTCACAAACTCTGAAGGTGATAATTCTTGGTGGAATAACAGGCACAGTCTGGCCCCTCAGTAAATATTTGGAGACATTTTGTTGTGAAGGGGAAGAGAAGTAGTCATTGGTGTCTAATACGTAGAGGCTGGAGGTGCTGGACAGTTCAGTGCCCAGGACAACCACTCTCCATAACAGAGAATAGTCATTCTTCAAGTGTCAGTAGTGCTGGGGTGGAGCAACCCTGATATGAACTTAGAAATCAGTTTACCGTGAATTAGTTGTAATAAAGGGCCCCTTGGAGTTCAAAATGCAGATGGACTGTGTAAGAACTATCAACATGAAACAACTTGTTGATGTGGTTATTAAATATAAAGGGTGATTTAAGACTATGGGAAATGTTTAATTTTTTAAAAAATGATTACAGTACGTTTTGTAGGTATGACCAGTTGGCAGTGGTTTGAGGTTGTTTCCAGTCACTGCAAGGCCATTCACCATAACAAAGCTATGCTTCAAGTGGCCAGTCCCTGTTAAAAGTGTTAGGTTTCACCCAGGAAAGCTGCCATTAGCACATTCTGTTTGAGTGCAGCACGTGCTCTTCACCTAAGAGTTTGGGAGTAGATTTGAAGGGTTGTATTTTAATTTGCATCCAGGATGACTGGAAGATTTAGTACTTGGCCTGGGATCATGTTCCAGACTAGGGTGTTTTTAGTCCAGCACTGTTGACAAGTTGGTTCTGATGATTTTTTTTTTTTCCGTTTTAAAGAACTTCTCCTTCTGTGCATTATAGGATACTTAGCAGTATCCCTAATCTCCCATTAGATGCTAGTAACACACTCCTCCTTGACCCCCTAAGTGTCACAGTTGAGGCAGTGAAAAATTTGTCATTATCAAATGTTCCCAGTAGGTGAAGAGGAGCAAAAGTGTAGTCAGCGGAGAGCCAGTGTTGTCCACTAATTTTGTTGACGATGGACCAAGTGGGGAGATTGAGACTTAGTAGCGTGAGGCAGGAAGGAAAAACATCAACAGGAAAGGAGCAGGAGTGCTTTCAGGTTTAGTGATATATGGAAAATCCCTAAATCTCCAAATCAGTTGGAGTGTGTCTCACAATACAAGGTAGGGAAGCAGATGGGGAAGAGGGAAGATGTTCAGTAACTGTCCTGGGCAGGAATATGGAAAGAGAAATAGTGGGGGGAAAGACCCTCAGCTTTACCTGAGAGCTAGATTTCCAATAATGTCTTTTAATGAAATGTCAGCTGGGAAGGACAGAGCTGACAGGTGTAAAAGAGAAATGGTCTCATGAAAGAATATGGAAGGAGGTGCTTTGCTGGTGCAGTTGTTCATTATCTGGAGGCCATGAAGAAAATCAGTCAGTGAATTATTATAGTGAAATATAACTTCCATTTTTCCGGAAGCCAAACAACCACAACAGTCTAAAATAACTAAATTTGTTTCTCAAGACTTACAAGAATTCCTGTTTATCACTGAGTTAAATGAAGTGTAATACAGTGAGCTAATAGATACTTAAAATACTTAGAAAAATAATCTTCCCCATAAACTTTTGATGAATGTTAGTTGTCATTGTTAAAATGAAGACCATGGCTTTGCATATTCAGTAAGGTTTCAGTTTTAAATTCCTTATTCTACACTTTTGAAAACTGATAATTCTTTTATGATACACATACTATTAATTTCCATGTTATAATACATGTGTTAATTTCCAAAGAACCAAATTATTAAATTGACCAGAACAACCGATGTACTAACTGTTCTAACTAAACCAGAGTTTTCTATAATCTGCTGCATATGAAGGCTTAATATTTATAACCAGGCACTTTACCTTTATCAGTATTTCCACATGAACCATCTCAGAGTTCAAGGATTAAGCTGAAATTCTGCTAAATTATTTGATGGGCAAAAACTATTTGGGTTTTTGAGATATCACTGAAGAGGGGATGAAAAATATCTAGTAGCAGCCAATTTTTGATACTAAAGTATAGTTTTAAAAACTTACTGAATCACCATTTTATCTTCATCAGATGTAGTATGTTGGTGAAATCACCAAATACCCAACTAATCATTTCAGTTCATTTGCTCCAGATAAACTAGTGCTCAAGGATGTAATGTGACCCGTATTTGACCCTTAATTCATCACACTGGGAGAGAGGGCCAGCAGCATGAGAATTCCCAGATTCTAGGACATTTCAGCCTTTTGCTCACTCATACATGGCCTTCGGCAAGTCTCTTAATCTTGTTAGCTCCATTTCCTAATCTGTTATACAGGAGGAGCAGTCCCAACTTCATACAAAGTCATTGCAAGAGTGAAGCAATTTTGAAGGCACCATGGCGAATATGAGTCTTGCTGGCAGGATCTACCCATTTCTACTCACTCCTGTCATTTTCCATGCTCTGCCAGTCTTCCCCAGATGTGGGTCTGGATGTTTAACTTCTGATTTTTCAAAGTCCTCTACTGAATCCAGAATAAAATATAAACATTTCAGTATTATGTACAAGAGCCTCCTGATTCTGACCCCTCTCTGGTCTTGCAGCTCAGTCCTTAAGCCGTTCCTCCACTGGCCATGCTATGTGTGATGCCCGAGGCCAAATACGGTGCACCCGCTTTCTGCAAGCTGCCCCTCTCCTAACCAGCTGCCTGCCTGATGCTCTCCTCTCAGTGCAGGCAGCCAGCTCGTCCTTTTCATTAGTACTAGATCTTAGGTGTATTTCACTTTTAGAGTTTTAAAAACTGTTAAATTTTTTTTTTGTCTCACTTTGTAGTTCAGGCTGGCCCTGAGCTCAGCCTCAAACTCACATCACAGCAATCCTCCTGCCTTTGCCTTCCGAGTGCTGGGATTATAGGCATGAGCCACTACGCCCAGCACTGTGGTATGTGGTACTGATTGCTGCTGGGGGTGAGTCTCCACGCCCAGTGTTGTATGTGGTTACCAAGGATTGAACCCGGGCCCTTGGGCTTGCAAGACAGGCACCAGAACCACTGAGCTAAATCTCCAGCCCCCAAAAGGACTTTAAAGACAGATCCTGACACACCTCTTTGATGTCTAGCAGTAGACAGTGTCTAACATGTAGTAGCTATTTTGATGAATATTAAGTGAATGAATCAGTAGATGAAGAGAGATGGTTCATGTGGAAATACACAAAGGAATTGAGTGTCATGTGGTTGAAGAACTAACTGTGCTGTAGCAGCTTTGTCTAAAAACTGATTTTGGTTATTTAGAGTGTGGGAGAAATTTATTTTCTTTTTTATTTAGGAGTAACTAATTTGGAACAACAAATACAAAATATTGAGCCTTGTGTACTATTCATACTTAAAGACTGTAAATGTAAAGGAAGTATATCTCCTTTTAATAGAATTTTTAAAAAGGTAGTCAGTAGTATTTGAATAGTTGATATATAGAGGGAAAACCATTTAAAAGATTCCCTTGTCCTTCAAAACTAATCTTATTTATTTATTTTTTAAATTAGTATGTTTGTGGTATATAATGTTTACATTCCTTGTGGGGATTTGTTACATCCATATATCACATCTTAATTCTTTTTTTTTCATCCCCTTTCCCTCTCGGGATCCCTATCTAGCACTCGATCCCCTTGCCCACCTCTTTTTTAATGTGTACAATATAGAATGTTTACATTGTGTGGAGTTGGTACACGTATGTGTAACACAGCTTAATTTCTTTTTAAATCCTCTCTTGAAGAGGCCTACTTGTCTACCAATAGATGAAAAATTAAAGAAAATACCTTCTTTATACCCAGTGGAGTTCTTTACTGTCCATAAAGAAAAATAAACTTGCATTGTTTGTAGGAAAAGCATGCAACTTGATCTCTTTTAGTTGAATATTATTTTTGATCAGTGAATTAAGAAGAAAACTCTTTGAAATTTAAAAAACAACCTCTTGCTTATGTGTAGGGGATGGGATATCCATAACTCCCTTTGAGGGCCAATATTTTGGATGAGATGCATTTGAATTATTTATAGACATGGTACAGTTTGTGTAGCCTTGCACCACTGAGAGTCATGTTGAATTAGGCATTATTTTAAAAAATATTTCACCCATATAAATACAATTTGAAGTGATATAACCTTTTCATATTCGTGTTATTTTATGTAAATTTTAATCATAGTTGTGGTTTGGCATTAATACTCCATTTGATATTTGCAAATGCTTGTCTGTTCGTCACTACTCTCTTCGGGCCTAGACTGGGCCTGGCTGTGCTCCCAGTTGTGTGCTGGGAGTGATGCTCTTGAAGATGTGCTGTACTTTACTTCTTTCTTCTTCTCTTCTTGCCTCAGCCTAGAATGTATACACAAGTGTTAGGAAAATTCAGAAAACAGTGATACTGAAATTAAGGGTTTTAGTACATTGGGATTTGTTAACAATTAGTGTACATTGTAGCCCTCAGAATCTATGAGCCTGTTGAGTAGTTTGCTGTTTTAAAGTACATTGATTCACATTTCCAAGTGTTCTAAGAAATACAGTTTGAAAAACAAGGTCATGTATTATAGAATGAATTATTTTTAGATTGTTGTTTGGAATATTCAGAAAATCATTGCCATCATCATCATTTAGTGACCAACAAAAGACTTAGATAATTGAGTTGACTTTGATAATAGAACTATTTTTAATTAGTTTCAAATAATTTAATGATTCTACATAAGCCCGCTAATAAAAAGGAAGAATTCTAAAAGTGAGTCTTTTTTCCTACAGTTGAGGAGTTAAAAACGCCATGATTTCTTTTCATCAGAAAACAGTTTTTGAGGCAGTTTAAATATCTGTTGGACCTTAGAGTTTCTGGAAAATCCTTCCAAGAGAAAGTAAAATCAACAAAAGCATAACCATAGTCAGATGCCTGTAGCTGAATGAATTATAACTATGGATAGAGGCTTAGGACATATTTAAGAATACATTCGATCTTAGCCAAAGGCCAAAAATCCCCAAAATATGATTATGGTAGATATAAACTACCTGTAGATCCAAAAGAATTCTTTCCTGTAGAGCTGTCATGATTAAGCAATTTTTTTGGTTTGAATTCTTGGAAACATCTGGAATGTTTTTTAAATAACAGATTAAAAAAATCGGGCCGGGGAGTTAGCTCAGTGGTTCCGGCGCCTGTCTCGCAAGCACAAGGACCCGGGTTCGATTCCCCGGTAACCACATAACAATACTGGGTGTGGAGACCCACACCCAGCAGCAACCAGTACCACATACCACAGTGCCGGGTGTGGTGGCTCACGCCTGTAATCCCGGCACTCGGGAGGCAGAGGCAGGAGAATTGTGATGTGAGTTGGAGACTGAGCTCAGGGCCAGCCTGAACCACAAAAAGCGAGACCCTGTCTCCAAAAACCTAAAAAAAAAAAAAATCCCTAAATAAAAATTTAACACTACAAGTTATAGAAGCCATTTGTAGAAGTGTTCACTGGAATTAGTCTAGAATTCTAAGTGTGTATGTGCGTATGTGTGTGTGTGCGTGTGTGCGCGTGCGTGCGCATGCGGTGTACATTTGTGTATCTATATAAAAAATAATAAATGTGTGTGTGATAGGTGACTACACATTGTGGTAAGCAGAATAATGTCCCTGGACTCCCTCCCGTAAGACGTCCACATTCTGATGCCCAGAACCTGTGACTGTGGTTAGATGGGAAAGTGCAGATTGAGTGAAGGGTGCCAGTCCACCGACTGTGATCTAGGAAGGTCTAGTGGAAACACTAAGGAGGCAGAAAGACATTCAGAAGCATGGCGTCTGACAGGGATCCAACCTGCTGTTGCAGCTCAAGGAAGGGATCACAAGCCACAGCCTGTAGACAGCACTAGGACTAGTAAAGATCAACAACCACTCAGATGGTTCCCACTAGCCTCTAGAAGGGGTGTAGCTCTGCGGAGATACTGATTTTTATCCAGAGAGAACCATTCTGGATTTCTCATTTCTGAAACTCAAAAATAATAAATTTGTGTTCTCTTGAAACATGAAATTTGTGCTAACTTGTTACAGGGAAAAATAGTTCCCTTGCTATAGGGAAAAATACGTGTGAATGCTGAAACCTGTTGAGATTCACTATCTGCACTGCAGACCAGCTCCCTTTGCATCTTTTTTTTTGGTGATGGGGGGGTGGAGCTTTATCTCTCATGGAAAGTATACACTAAGAATATATATTAAGTGATCTACTTACTGTTCCTGGAAATAGCTTTAAAAGTAGAAATAACGAAAGGACTACCTTAATAAGATTCAGATCAGGCATTTGGGATTCAGAATCTCTCTGCAACACCATGATTTGTAGATTCCTTTCATTCACTCTCATGACATTGTTCTCTTCATAGTTACGTTTAAGAGTTTTCTGGATTGAAACAGGGATTGTGTTTCCCTCAGAAATTTTGCTGTAATTATCCCGTTTGTCCCTTCTCATTCCTCTTAAAAGTCCTGGGTTTGCCTTCCATGGGGACTTTTCTATTGCCAGAAATATGAGGTCTCTGTGCTTGCAAGGTATTTATGGTCCAGTGGTAGGGAAAGGCGCAGAGAGAGTAATTATAGCTCAATATGGTAGTATGGTAAAATAAATAATATGTGGATGTTGTGTTGTAGAACACCGAGGGGTCCTAGCCACCCCTGTCAAATGTTGTTCGAGAATATAAAATGCTAATTCAGATTTTAAAAGAAACATGTTGCTGTGGCCCCATTACAAGTTGGAAACAAATTCCAGCTCAACACCTGACACCTGTAACAAAAAGCACATATTTTGTAGTCCGAGGATGATCTTCATGAATCATTCTGTCATATACCTATCAGTGAAAGATGAACAACATGGCGATAGATACAGTTTGTTTAAGAGGAACATTTTTCAAATATGTGAAATAGGGAATAGTAGCTTTGTTTTTCATTTGCCATTTCTAATGATTATAGTATTTCTGAATTGAGGTTTTTTGAAACAGATTATTGATCTTCTGCTCTAATGATTTTTATTCTTTCTCATCATTTTCTAATTGGAATTAGTTAAATCTTTGATTTTTT
>PVIR01041003.1:0-12991 GCA_004026965.1 Petromus typicus
CCCTGGTAACCACATAACAATACTGGGTGTGGAGACCCACACCCAGCAGCAACCAGTACCACATACCACAGTGCCGGGTGTGGTGGCTCACGCCTGTAATCCCAGCACTCGGGAGGCAGAGGCAGGAGGATTGTGATGTGAGTTTGAGGCTGAGCTCAGGGCCAGCCTGAACCACAAAGCGAGACCCTGTCTCAAAAAATCTTAAAAAAAAAAAAAAAAAAAATGATACTGCTTCTAGAGATGCAGCTCAGTGGTGGATTCCATGATAACTGTATGCAAGACCGCAGGCTCACAAGTATCTCATCCCCAAAAAGAAAAATTGTCACTTTTCAACTATGCTATCAGTGCTAGTGTGTGTGGTATTATCACAAGGCCTGGCACTTAGCAGAGTGAGGAAATCAATCTCAATTGAGTTTTAGAAAAGCCCACAGCTTTTCTGCATGCTTTCATACCACCAGATGGCGCCCTTGGCACGGCTTTCTACAAAGTCGAGTCAGAATCGCACATCCTTCGGGACAAGGGAGATTTCCACTGCACAACGGCACCAAATGAAATGGACTCCTTCCCGTTGTATGGAATTCAGTTTGGAGAATTATTCAGCTGCTCTTCATTCTTGCCAAAGAAAAGGAAACTGATGACATCATTACCTCCTCCTTTTCCACGGCTGAGTGTTACAGTTGTATTAAATGGGGTTATCTTGGACCAAAGCCTCCAACAGCGCTGTCTTCAACTGGAAAATACCACCGAGTCTACTTATTTGTAAAGGAGTCAAATGCTCACTGGTGTTCTCTAAAGAGGACTGAGTGACAACCATATCACACAAGGAGACTTCTTTAAAATCCTCCATACCCATTTCTATCCCCAAGAATCTTATAATATTGCTAGGATTTGCCCAAATCTGTCCCGTCTTCAAACTCAGGAGCACTGAGTCCCAATCCCTGACCCAAACGTACAAATTAAAGACACCCAGTTGAATTTAAAAATCATTTGTTTAAATGCATAACTCTTTAGTGTAAGTTCAGAGCCTGTGAGCTGCCCAGCTAGTCCAGTCAGAATCCAGGATTAGTTCAGTCACATGACCCAAGATGGCCCAACAGGAAAGGCAATATTTCAAATATGCTGATACTAACGAGAAAAAAAGCATGGCTTATCTAAAATTCATCTCTAATTGAGTGTCCTCATTTTATTTAGTATTGCTACTACTGTAGCCATGTATCTATCAGCTTTTCATAACTTTGACTAAGTACATGATCTGTACAGTTTAAAAGAACAGTTTATCTTGGCTCATGGTGTCGGGGGTGCAGTCTACTGTCTGCTGGCTCCAAGGCAGGAACATCATGGCACAAGAGCTGGAGCAGCTGCTTAACCTATGAAAGTCAGGAAGCAGAGTGAGCTGCAGAGAGCCAGACAGGAAGGTGCTGGAGACCAGATATGCTCTCAAGGACACATCCCCATGAGCCCTGCCTTCAGGTAGACCCACCTCCCGATGTCCATTCACCTGAAACTCAGCACGGATTGAGGAGACTCTATTCCAGTCACCTCTGTGGCCTTCAGCTCTGAGCACTGCTGCACTAGAGAGCAAGCTCGTGATATGTGAGTCTTTGGGGGACAGTTCTTATTTACCCCACAGCAACTTCTCCTTGGGTTAAAGCAAAATAGACATGAACAAAATCCATAGATAGATCTACCTATATATAAAGTGGTCTCTCACACTAGAAAATCTGTTAGGAGGGCAGAGCCCATGTTAAGTGTTCACACCATAACAAAAGTTCCTAAAAATAAAAGAAAACTGTAAATGCTATTCATCATGTATATCAATTAATCCTACCTCTGAGCAGAGTATCATGCATAATGAGCTGTGTGATTTGCAGATTTTCCCATGTCATTAATCCCGACAAGTTCCCTGTGAGTGATACTGCCTGAGAGGATTTCCGTCACAATAGAGCTGGGGCGGGTGGGGGGAGGGGGAAGCACACAGCCAAGTACTGTGGTGCATGTCTATAATCCCAGCACTTGGGAGGCTGAGGCATTATGCATTATCCATTAATCAGTGTAAGTGGTCCTGATGTGAAGAAAGGAGACCCTATTTTGGAAAATGTAGGGATCTAGGCCAGAAGGTACCAGGGTCTCCAAAGAAATGTACAGTTTCTTGGCTATGATGCCTTGCCTTTTTATTATTTGGTGAGATCACTTGATTATATAAACTTCTTAGGAAATTCTCCTATATAAAAAAACTGAAAATAATTGAATATATTATAACAATTCAATTAATAATTGAATATATTATAATATTAAATATTATATCATTATAATGCATTAATGGATAATACACTGATTAATTTATACAGCAGCTGAGGACTGCCATAAATTCAAGGCCAGCCTGGGCTGCAAAGTGAGTTCAAAATCAGGCTGAACTACACGGCAAGACCGTGTCTTTTAAAAAAATAGAATGTATATCTGTGTACAACGTGTGCCTTTAAGTTTCCCACTCACTCACCTGTGGGACCTTGCTGGGTACCCTACACCCACCCCTTCTGATAAGGCAGAGGTAGCAGGAAGTATAAACCTGTAAAGTTTAGTCTTTTGAGGTTTATCACAAATGCAACATGCTTTTTTTTTTCTTTTTCTATTTTTTTAAAGATATACATGTATAATAATGCCAGCTGCTGAATAACAGGATTCAAACACACAGGACTAGCAAGTAAGCCTCAACTTCCACCCACATCTTTCAAACACTGGTGTGTACTGTTTAGTACATATCCTTCTGCATCACTCATAGAAACACACAGGAGAGATTTTGGTTTCCTCCCAGAAAGTCTTTCTGTGTCTTGCTTTTTCCTCCTCGATGCATCTATATCTGTCTATATCCATATTCATCCATCTGTCTAAATCTATCCGTCTGTCTACTCACAATGTCCTGGGAAGGAGCATATCTGAAAGACCTCGCTGAAGGTCATCATCCCGAGCTCTAACTCACTCAGGGCTGAGTTACAGCTATCGAATGCCGCATCGTATCCTGTTCCACTCGCCCCTCCAATCGCCAGGCACTGGATAAGAGTTTCTGTTCAAGCTGGTTCACTGCAGTTTAGTGTCCAGCTCTAAAGATAACATCAAACACAATCAGCAGGCAGCAGTAGTACTTTTTAATCTCGTGAGACGTTGTTGGGAACTAACCTCCAGGACAGGATACTGGGGATCCAAACAGCAAAAGGATGCTATATGTGTGTATTGCAATGCCACAGTGAGACCTGATGTTCTGTAAAATTAATATACAATAAATCAAAAGACTCTAGGCGGCCAGCTAGAGAGAGACACTTCCTTGTCCCTCTCTCTGCTGGGTAGCTGAGGACCTCTTCCTCTTGTCCCCCTCCTCACCATCCGTCTGTCCTTCCTTTCAATTATTTTCAGTTTTTTATATAGGAGAATTTCCTAAGAAGTTTATATAATCAAGTGATCTCACCAAATAATAAAAAGGCAAGACATCATAGCCAAGAAACTACACATTTCTTTAGAGACCCTGGTACCTTCTGGCCTAGATCCCTACATTTTCCAAAATAGGGTCTCCTTTCTTCACATCAGGACCACTTACACTGATTAATGGAAAACCGGCTCCCTGCTCTTGGTAATGGCTCCCTAGTTCTCTTTTGGGGAACTTGTCTAAGAACGGGTCTCTCAACCCAGGCGTCAGGTTGGAAAGGACTCCACCTGACACTATGAGCCCCTTCCCACAATCCAGCCAATCACAGAGTCTGTGATTAGCTCAGAGAAGGTCATGTGGCCTGAGCTGGACCAATGGGAGACAGGCTTGTCCTTTTTTCTGGGAGGCATTCTGTACCACCACCAGGTGATCCCGAGTGTAAAGGAAAGGAGAAAGAAAAACAAAATCCCCAGATGGAAAAAGATTCCTGGTGATGTTGTGAGGGTTATTAGATCGATCTCGGCTGATCTCTCCACTCCTCACCTGAGCAATCACATAATGCAAACATTGTTCTTGGAGACAAAGCCAGTTTGAGTTGGGTTTTTATCCTCCTAGTTTCTAGTGATAGAACACAGCCTGTATTTCAAGGCACTGAGATAACAGATTGTATCTCCACATCCCACTTCAATGCATACACAGAGCTATGAAGAGCTAGCTCGTCCTCACAATATATCTTCCCTTGTGCTGGGTGTGGTGGCACATGCCTGTAATTCTGGCACTCTGGAAGCTGAGACAGGAAGATTGCTGTGAGTTTGAGGCCGGCCTGAACTACATGGTCAGTTCAAGTCCAACCTGAATTAATAGTGAGACACTGTCTCAAAAAACCAAAAAGAGGGGCCAGGATTTAGCTCAGTGGTTCCGGCACCTGTCTTGCAAGTGCAAGGACTCGGGTTCGATCCTCGGTAACTACATACAATACTGGGCATGGAGACTCATGCCCACCAGCAATCAGGACCACATACCACAGTGCCAGATGTGGGTGGCTCATGCCTGTCATCCCAGCACTCAGGAGGCAGAGGCAGGAGGATTGCTGTGATGTGAGTTTGAGGCTGAGCTCAGGGCCAGCCTGAACTACAAAGTGAGACCCTGTTTCAAAAAAACAACAAAGACAAAAAAAACCCAAAAAGAGAAAAGAAGAAGAAAGAAACAATATCCCCCTCCCTTATCTGCACTTTCAGTTACCTGTAGTCAACTGTGGTTCAAAAATATTACCTGGAAAATTCCAGAGATAATTCAAAAGTTTTAAGTAACTTCTATTACGGTACATTTTTAGTTGCTCTATTTTATTAATAGTTGTTATTGTTATTATTATCACTAGCTTTTTCTAATCTCTTACTACATTTAAAAATTAAATTTTACAGTGTATAAGAAAAAAATAATACAGTCATGTGTCAAGTAAAGATGTTTCAGTCCTGTAAGTTCACATCACTGAGGGCTGCCACAGCCATCCTGGCATGTGCACGCCCTCTGTGGAGTCCATACAACCATGAAGTCACCTCACAGTGCATTTCTCACTAATGACAGACGACTGTGCATATAGGGTTGGGTGCTGCCCGTAATTTTAGGAATCTATGGGCCATTCAGAACAGGGTTTCATGAATACCAGAGGACTCCTGTGTCCATCTGAAGACCTACCATACTTATATAACATGCAATTCTACCACCTCTGGCCACAGCCCTGGTGCCCCTGAGGCTTTAAGACTCACAGGTGAGGATCAAACACTCTTTGTCAGTGGCTCCCGGGGCCTCTAGAAATGCCAGCGGGATACCTATGCCTGGGAGAATCGCTGCACCAAAGCAGGGTGGGGCTGGGGGACCAACCCCCACTCTCTCCCCAGGTGGGAGCTCAGCCCTGAAAGCAGCCTGCCCGAGTCCCCATGGGACTGAGGCTCAGTGACGTGCACTTCTCATTGCTGCTGTTGTTACAGCGACAGGGACTGACCCAGGGCCTTCTCAGCTGCATGACCAGCCTTGTTTAGTTCTTAGGTTGAGACAGCACCTCACTAAGCAGTGACTCAGTTGCCCAGGCCGGGCTCAAGCTCACAGTCCTCCCAGAGTGCCAGATGACAGGCATGAGCTGCCACGCCCAGCAGGGACACATTTACTTCTGGTCTATTTATTTCTGAGCATCACATCCCCGTTCCCCTTTTCCCGAGCTGGTCACCTCTGGCGAAATCCTTGCCTTGATGTCTACTTCTGAGTGCTCAAGCCAGGACATTGCGTCCAAACTCAAGGCAGTGCCCATCCACCCTGGACTAAGAGCCCCGCTTGGCGTGGGGAGTCTGTGACTTACTACAAAACAGACAAGCTTCTGGAACCCTGGAGCGTCTGCACCTCGAGTTCAAACCACTGTGGATTTTTCAGTTGTTCGGTACTTGATCACCTCCTGCCATTTCTGCCATGCCTGTCCTGGATAGCAGCACCTACGGTTCTACGGAGCAGCCTTCTTTTCATATATTTTTTACATTTCTTATTTTCCTAAAGGATCTTGCTAAATTGCTAGGCACAGCTAGAATCTGCAATCCTCCTGTCTCAGCCTCCAAGAGTTTTGGGATTACAGAGTTGCATCAGCAATGCCCAGTTTGCTTCTTTCTTGCTTACTTTTTTCCTTCCTCTCCCTTTCTTTTTTATCTTCCCTCCCTCCCTCCCTCCCTTCCTTCCTCCCTCCCTTCCTTCCTTCTTTCTTAGATTCTGACAGGTTCACTGTTGCTTAGCTGCCTTGGACTCCTGGAGACTGCACTTCCTGCTTCAGCCTCCAGTAGTGAGAAGACATGTACCATACCACCACACCCTGTTGTATTCTCCTGTTTATCATTTGTATCTTTTGGTGTACTACCTCTCTCTCTCCCTCTCACTTGTTCTCTCTCTCTCTCTCTCTCTCTCTCTCTCCTCTGTCTCTCTCTCCCTCTCATTCCCCCTTCTTCTTCTTCACACTCTTTTGAGCTTTTCCTGAGCCTCTCTCACTGTTCCTCAATTTCTCTTTTGGTCTCTGTCTGCATCCAGCTTCCCTACATCACCTCACCACCAGCTCCACCTTCCAGGACTTAGCAGGCTGCTCACGTCTCAGGCTGCCTGGAAATCCGCCACACACATCTCACGCCTGGCTTTCTCTTCTGTCCACCTCTGTTCAAAACATCATGGGGGGGGGGATCATATGGCCTTTGAGATTAAAAGAAAAGGGCAAAGACACCCCTCACCCCGGGGAATAGCAGTGACTGGGACCAAACCTCATTGCTAGTCTTTGAAAGACACATGACAGAAAGCTTTGGTGGTCTCGGAAGTCCCCGGTGCAGTCCTGAGCCCACTGTAAACCCCGGCCTGAGCCTCCTGAAGGAGAATGTTGTGTGCTAGAGCCTGTCAACATGTGTGCTGCAATGTGCCCGGCACCCTCCTAACCCTGCTGAGCCTTTTGTCACAAACCCCTCTGTCACATGTAGTTGTGAGCTGAGGGGAGTGGAGGGAGGGCAAGATGAAGCTGCGAAAAGATCCTGGGGGTGGGTGGTAAGAGCGCGGCAGAGGAGCCAGATGTTCCTGGGCTCAGGCTAGTGACTTCACGCTCAGGCATGAACCCCAGCAAGAGGCAGGTGACGCACTATGTGTGGCTTTGTGACGAGCCCCTAGAGATGACCTTGATTAACCGTCTCTGAAATCTCATAAATAGCAAACTAGTGTGTGGGAAGCTGAGGCTGTGGAGGCCAGTGACCCAGTCAGTGTCACACAACTAATGGTCACCCTTCACATAGTGAAATTCCTCAGCCCAAAGCTTGGAGATTGGGGGATGGGAGATGCTACTCTCTGGGACTGGCCAGTGCAGGACCACCATGGCCACTCCTGCTGCAACTTCTCAGCCAGCCCCAAGCTGCCTCTGGAGTTATGTCAACCCGTTCTGCAGAAAGGGTCCCTGCAGGCCCATAAGTTCAAGAAAACAGAAAGAGGCTGCAGTGGGGAACAGGTAAGGAAGGCATTAGTCAGCTTTCCATCACTGGGGCAAAGGGCCTGACGTCCAAAGATGGGAGGAGAAGGAGGAGTTTATTTTGGCTCATAGTGTCAGAGGGGTCAGTCCATGGTCGGCTGGCTCCAAGGCACAAATGCCGTTCATGGCAGCAGGGAACAGAGATAGAAGGAAAGAGCCTGGGAAAAGACCTACTTTCTCCAACTGGACTCACCTCCCAACAGCGCAGTCAGCTGTTAACTCCTGAACGAACTCATCCATGGCAGGGTCGATGCCCTCCTGATCCAATCACCTCTCTACAGGGCACCTCTGTGCGTGGCTGGATCAGGGCTCCAGCTCTCAATTCACAGGTCTTTTTTTTTTTTTTTTTTTTTAAGGTTTTTTGAGACAGGGTCTCATATTGTGATTCAGGCTGGCCTTGAGCTTAGCCTCAAACTCACATCACAGCAATCCTCCTGCCTCTGCCTCCCGAGTGCTGGGATTACAGGTGTGAGCCACCACACCTGGCACTGTGGTATGTGGTACTGATTGCTGCTGGGGTGAGTCTCCACGCCCAATATTGTTATGTGGTTACCGGGGATCAAACTCGGGCCCTTGCGCTTACAAGAGACCTGGTTCTCTTGTTGTGCTCTTGGGCTGTATCCCCAGCCCTCAATTCACAGGTCTTTGGGGGACAGCTGACAATAAGGCAGGAAGGCTTGGGACGAGGGAGCTCTCCTCAGGGTACCTGCTGGATCTGCCCAGGCTGCTGCCCCACGGATTCAGACGCCACCAGGGATCTGTGGTACCCTCTTAAACATTTCAAAATCAGGATATGTCTTATAACTGAGCTATTTCACAATTAGTTCTTAGTGTCACCACACCCTGTTCTATTCTATTCTTTCTTTAGTGTATATGAAAGAACAGCGAGTCATGCAAACATGTAACTTCTTTTCAGTGAACTACGTGGTAGTTGAGGGCTGGCTTTGTTGGTCCAGCGTGGACCACATGTCTCTCCTTGGCTAGTCACGGTGACTCTGTGGTTTCTAAGAAGAAAACTGGAAGAGGGGGCTGTGGAGTCTGGACAGAAACAACCATGTTGTTCTCCACTCAGTCACTCTGAGATCCCACTGGGGCTTGCACATGAGACAGTTGTCCCATAGGAAGCACACTGTACTCTTCCTGCTGTTACAGATGCTAAGTTGAAACATTTCACCAGAACGTACCAGGACTCTAGAAACCACTTCCAGTTTATAGGGAAATACTCCACATAAAGAGCAAATTCAGTGATGCCACCAGGCATTGCTCAGGCAAATACAAAACTATAATACGGTAGATTTAAGTAGAGGGTATGCAGGAGGTAGTCCGCATATCTTTTCTTGTCGATGTATATGAAATTAAAAAAAAAAATTCTACAGGAACAAAGTAAAAGATACTTAACATCACTAATCAATAAGGAAAGAAAAACAAAAAACCATAATGAGATATCAATTCACATCTATTAGGAGACTCATGACAAAAACAAAACCAGGGCCAGGGATTTGGCTCAGTGGTACCAGTGCCTGCCTTGCAAGCTCAAGGTCCAAGGTTCTCGATCCCTGGTAACCACATAAAAGAATACTGGGCATGAAGACTCACATCTACCAGCAATCAGTACCACATACAACAATGCCCGGTGTGGTGGCTCATGCCTGTAATCCCAGCACTCAGGAGACAGAGGCAGGAGGAGTGTCGAGAGTTTGAGGTTCACCTGGGCTACAAAGTGAATTTAGGGCCAGCCTAAACTACAAAGGAAGACCCTGTCTCAAAAAAAAAAATAGTATTTATGGAGAGATAGATAGCTCCTACTTGAGAGAGACTGGAGGTTACCTACCAGAAAGTAGGTTACCCCGAACCCCACTTCTCAGGGAAGTTTTATAGAGCACAACCTTGTAGAACAACATGGGTTACAGCTATGATCAACCAATAAAATTATAAGAATAGCCACTTATGTAATGTTGGTCCAATGAGGAAGCAGATCATGTAGCCAATATGCATGGAAAGAACAAAGAACTTCTGAGGTTGGTGATGGATCCATGGGTCTTGTTTGCCCACTGAGACCATAGATACCAATCTAGACTTTATTAGAGACCAAGTGTTATCACTGATCTCATCCCTTGGGGAAGTATGGAGATCTGGTCCTCTTGTTATACTCTTGGGCATGAACTCCAATCCATGTGTCTTCCTCTGCAGTTGTAATGTGTTTCCACCTTTTGCCCTGTCTCTCTCGAGGTCTCAGGCCTACCTGACTGCTGGTACATTTCTACCTAACAGCTGTCTATAGTAGCATGATTGCGCATAACTGAAATATTCAGGATGAGTAGATACATAGAGACAGGAAGCACATGAACGACTCCAGGGGCTGGGAGGAAGAGAGAAGAGGGGGTCTTCAAAGAATACAGAGATACCTTCTGAGGTGATGTAAAAATTTTAGAATTAGATACAGAATAGAGTTGTATGATATTATAAATATACTGAGAGCTGTTGAATGGTTCATTTGAAGTGGCTGATTTTATGTTACATGAATCCCACTGCAATTGAAAATGGACAGAAAAAATGAGTAAAGATAAATAAACAAAAGCCCTACCAGGAGATACCCAATATCTCCATCGGGAAATAAGGCAATGAGACAGAGGAGGGGGTAATCCATAACACGCGTGCGTGCCACCTTAGGCTGGGGAGGGCCGGAGCCCACCCTCTGGGGGCCTGGGAGCCAGTGCAGAAGAAGCCCCTGGGCTCCTGTCAACCCTTGGATAAGGGCAGCTCTCAGAGAGTGTCGTTCCTGGACTCTTCCAGCCTGCCACCTGTGCCAACAGATGGGGCTGTCCAGAGAAAGCTCTCGAGGCAAGGGACACAGGTGCACAGAAACGGTGAAGGTATGTGGCCTCTGCCGCAGACTCCAAGAAAGGAGGACAGGAGGAAACGACAGTACAAGGTCTTTCTTCTGTGCCAAATGGCTTGCAAAATCCTGAGCTAAATAAATGTAAGTTTCTTCTTTTGCATTTGTAAAAAATGCTAGGCTCAGAACATGCTTGGCTTTCTGTATGGTTCTTTGATATGCTAAGTACTTTAAACTGAAGAAGCAGCCTTGGGACCAAGATCTTTCTGATTCTCCTGCATAGGCCTCTCATTCCTTTGTTTCTTCCAAAGCAGAGAGGCATTTTCTCTAGTCGTGTGTGTGTGTGTGTGTGTGTGTGCATGTGCGTATGTCTGTGTGTGTGACGGGTGGAGGTAGAGACAGAGAGAGAGAGAGAGACTAAGCTATATTCCCAGCTCTTTTTTATTTTGAGACAGAGTCTCACTAAGTTGCCCAGGCTGGGCTTGAACTTGTGATCCTCCTGCCTCAGCCTCCCAGAGTGCTGAGGTTCAGTTGTGCACTACCACACCTACCTGTGAGTTCTCTTTTCTACAAGAAGTTCTTCTGGAAGGTATATGTCATGCCTGACCTAACTGAGTCCTTTATGAACAATCAGGGTAAAAGCAGACAGCAGGGCCGTGGATTTACCTTGGGGGGTGCACCACGCCTGTCTTGCCAGCACGAGGTCCTGAGGTGGATCCCCAGTACTGAAAAAAAAAGAGAAAAAAGTAAACAGGCCATTTGCAGCAAAGGACAGGCTATTTCTCAGTAAACAAGACAATCTTCCTCATCTACATACCTGGGCAGACTGCCCTAGGGCTCAGTCGTAAACATCTCACCCCAGATTTCTTAGTCCCTTCAATACCTATGAAAGCCTAATTCCTTCCCATTCAGCTGCCTGCCTCTCCCCTGGTATTAGCTGGTCCACTCCTGGACGAAAGCTCTCCCGGCTCACTGCTGCTACTTCTTTCTCCCAGTGTCAGCTCATCCACACACGGATATGATAAATTCGGCTTTTCCCAGCTAGCTACTAAAATCTATCCCTGATTTTAGTACTACTTAGGTCTCTATTCACTGGAATAAGCTTTTCTTTTCCTCACAGAAAAGCCTGTCTCTAGCACATGGTTTCCCGGGCACCATGTATAACAGTTCACAGTGGCGCTCCAGATGTGGGGAGCGTCGCCATCCTGCTAGGTTAGGGAGGCTCGTTTCTCATTCCTGGAATCTTCTGATATAAGTAACAAATTTATGTGTCTTTTCTCCTGCTCATCTGTCTACTGTCAGTTTATTTCAGCAGATTCAATTAGTGAACTGCCACGAGGAGGAGAAGTTCCCTTCACTTCTACAAGGGCATCAAAATGCTTTGAATCTCATGGAGGTGCCACTAGTCCCTTTGAAATACGTCCACAACCAGCTCTGAGGATCCCAGCATGGAAGGATTGTGCTATGCCACTGGCCCACAGGAGACTGGACTTTTGAAGTGGGTCACATGGCCTTGGATCAACATCTCTGTGGCAGAATTCCAGGGCTGCCAAGAAATGTGGGCTCTGGTCTCCCCCACACAGGCAAGTAGGTAAAAGCCATGAATTCTTGAGGCAACTATCCCAGCCTGAAATGCGCTAGCAAAAAGAAGCTCAGGCTCCACAGGATAAATCCCAGCAGAGAGAAAAAGCCGGACAATGAGCCTGGAGCCTCCCTGCACCAGATGCCACCCCAGCGTTGCCATCACAGGAGTCACACACAGGTGTCAGTCACAGCTCTGCCTCCCTGGGGGCTTGAGAGCCAGAGTGCTGAGGACGAGTTAGAACAATGGCTCGGGATGGATGCGGAGAGAACAGTGCAGAGACCTAAAATGCTGGGGGGTGGGGTGTGTGAGGGGGAGGGGCTGGAGCTGGCCAGGAGCGACCTCACCCTCACCACTGTGCTTCTCTCTTTAGAAGGTCACCGTGACCGTGTCAGACACAGCCCCAGGATGCAGCGATTTTTACCACCCGCTTTCACCAGCCAACTGACATGCATTCCCTGTGGTAGCTCCTGTGTGCTGAACCCGTCATGCCTCTTCAAAACAGGGCTGGTTTCCATGGAAACCAGATAGCACTGGCTGAAAGAGCCTTGAAATTTCAAGTCAACACGTCCAAAAGTCTCCCAGCAATGTATTTCTTAAGACCTGATTTGAAAGAGAAACAGCAGCGAAAGGGACAAGAGAAAAACCATCTTAAAGAGTGGCTTGACACGATTGTGGGGCCTCAGCGTCCTGTCTGGAATCTGTCTTTTGAAAAAAAAAAAGCTGAACGGAGATGTCGGGGGGAGGCGGGTGCATTGATCTGTGGCTCTTGACTTCCGAGATGATTTTGTTGTGGTCAAGAAGCCAGTGTGGCGCTGGCAGTTTGAGCCATGGCAGGACAGTGTAACAGCTTGACTGTTAATAAACCAACTCGAAGGCTGCTGCACACCCATCTACCTCCTACTCTCACAGCTAAAAAAGACTGCTCAAGTCCTGTGATTATATATCTATTTTTTAAAAAATCAACCCTGTAAGGCTGTAATGTGAAATGAAAAATAATAGCTTCCTCTGAGGGCTGTCAGATTGGCATATCATAAGAAGCAACTGTAAAAGACAATAAAAGAAGATGCTGAATTTATGTTTTAATGAGAATTTTTTTTTAAATAGGCAAACTGGATTCTT
>PVIR01041004.1:0-12993 GCA_004026965.1 Petromus typicus
GTGGGGGGAAAAGGGAAAAACTGAGAATCAAGTCATGTCATATTCTGGTACAAACTCTTAATGTTGAATGCAATTATGATGTGTATTCATAATGTACCAATGAAGATAATTTTTTTAAGAAAAGGGTAGAATATCAGCTCCTGTCACATTCACCTAATGCAGTTGTTGGGACTTGTAAGAAACAGTGGGGGTAGGGGACCTCGGGGTGCAGCTGACTAGGCATGTGGGGGTTTGGTCTGAGGCTGTCCTGCTCTTTCCTGTCCTCATGAAGCTGGTAGCACTCAGCCACCACCTTCCTAAACCCCAGGGTCTATGGGAAGCTGGACTTTACTGATTCTTTTCTCCCTGAGACTTTGAGGGAGACAGAATCAGGGGCACAGGCTGTTGAATATATGACCCAGAGGGCCAGTCCATTAACCCTAAAGGCGGAAATTCCTCTGGGCTGGGGGTCTCTGCTGTCATTGTGAGGAATATACTTGCCTTTGATAGGATTGCAAGACACAGGTGCTTAGACTTCATTTATCCTAAAGAATTGCAAGAGATAATACATAAAAGAAAGTCATCCACAGGACTGCCATCTAGAGACTGTGACACAGGGATGATGCAGGAGATAAAGTAGAAGGAACACATAATATAAGAAGAGATGTTATCATTCCCAACCAGCTAGGTGTCTTATATGCTGAGTTCATGTTCCCTAAAACCAAAGAATGAATTCTAGGAACAATGGACATTAAGAGTAGGAAATATTTATTGAGAGTATAGTCACTAAGAGGCAAGAGGGGTCCCAAACTGACAGCCAAAGATTTTATTTTTCAGGAGAAGTTTTGTAGAATACATGTGAATACATGAGTTAAAGCTATGAACAATCAACAAGGTTACAGTGTAGTCACTTAGGTAATACTGATCCCCTGGGAGAACAAATCACATAACAGCTGTAAGTGGAAAGAACAGAGACTTCTCATAGGAAATGCTGGGTCTAGACCTGGCTATTTTGTCTTTATCTTGAGACCTGGACTCCAGCACATGCGTCTCTGGCCACAGGTGTGATGTGTTTTCATCTTTTGCACTGACGCTGTCGAGGGCCCAGCCTATAATATTTCTCTCTGACTTAGCCATGTACAGAAATAATCCTTCTTAATGCTTGAATATATTTTTTCTGTATTTACATGTAGAATGTTATCTGCATTTCATACAAGTGCGGGAGCAGTCATTTTCTCTGTTAGCGAGAAGCGCAGTGATTCGTTCTTGGATTGGGCTCTGTTACCTGTCCCCCTCCTGCCTTATTTGCTGAAGAAGTCCAAGGGCTCACACGATCTAGAGGGATTTAGCCCTGCTTTTGAATGTCAAGCAGGAGTAACACCAGACACAGATAGTTCCTTCACTCCTTGATGTATCATAACATTGCCTCCAAGACCACTTTTTTGCTAAGAGCACATCACTTTGGTGCCCTCTGAAGTAGAGTGCTGTAGACAGAGGTTCAGCTCCCAGTCAGGGATGACAGGTATGACATAACTCGAAAATCCTCAAGGACATTGTGTTGTGCTTAGGCTAGCTATAGACGCGGGGGTAATTTCATATCATGACCTTGTTGCCGTCTTGCTTGTGAACAAACTGACTTTCTAATAAACTTCCCCAATTGAATTTTAGCAAGTAGAAGAGCACTGAGTACTTTTGATCTAGAATGAGGTTGGGCATGTTATGCTAGTTGAGCTAGTGATCGCCACATTTTCTTGCCCTACTTACTGGGAGAGAAGGAGCTTTTGCTAAAGTCTTCAAACATAGAGAACTTTATAGCATTTTCTGCAGAGGTGTTGTTACAGCCAGGGGTGGATAAGTTGCCATGCCATGTCACGCCGCAGCCACTGCATTGTTGAAAACACAGCTTCCTGTCATACTAAACCCAGTGCCAGTAAAGAACTAAAAATGGCAAAGTGTCATACAACAAAAGACTTGGGGGGAAATAATGGAAAAGAGAGGATAGATAGCTACTGTGAGGTAGTAGGGAGCATCAGAGCAGAAGCCCAAGTGCTCTTACACCGGGCTCCTCTTCCTGAGGATGTGTACCCTCAACCCCCAGGCATTGTTGACATCTGATCTGTTACCTTGACTGTTTGATCTTAACCTAGTCCTTCTGGCCATTTGGTTTCTTCCTGTCCCTTTGTAATGAATAAGTAAAAGGAAAAGCCTATTAGAAAGGTGGCTTACTGAATGATTGAGTAGAAGGGATACAAGTCTATGTGTGTATCTGCTGCAGTATTACACTGATGTTAAATGTGTGTGTGTGTGTGTGTGTGTGTGTGTGTGTGTGTGTGTGTGTGTGTGTTGGTGTGTGTGCAGGTCTGCCTTACATAATAAATAAAAGTGCTTGTGTGGCTATCTCTTATTGCTCTTGCATTCTGCCGGGTGGGTGAGGGGAGCTGGCTTTCCTGGTCTTGTATTTCTTGCTTCTTCAGTGTTTAACTCTTCTTGATAAATTTTTCTGGTAATTGTGTTTCCTGGCTGCCTCTCCCAGCCTTGCCTCTCTCTCCCTTTTTTATGTCTTTAATTGCCCTAACTGTGGAGTCTAACTGTGAAGGCAGAAACTGCTTTTAGTAAGTTCACTATTGATCTTAATAAAGCTCAATGAGGCCTTTACCTTATCTTTTCCTACCTACAGTGCTGCCTGACCATACAGTATGGATGGCTACCACTCTACATTTTCATTATTCAAGGGAACCCTTAAACAATAAAATGCTGTAAAATTCATGTTTAACAATTAGCTCTCTAAACATAAAAGCCCTGATCCACTGTATTTGCCAATTTCTGTGATGTAAATACCCATCATGGCTATTTTTAAGCTCCTAAGGTGAGACCACCGAATTTGGAGTTGGGAACAGATCCATAGAGTGAGCACCCTCTGCCCTTCAGAGTCAAGCCAGCTCCAGGACACCATCAGTGCAGGTGACCAAGCTGGTGGAGATCTGCCCTAGTAACATGAAATTTGGCCTTTTGTCCTTGCCTCCTAAGAAACTGTTAGAAGCATTTTCTAAGTAGTCAAATAAGTACACTATGCTGTATTCTTAAAAACTGATTTCACTGAACAGTATATTCTCCTAATATTCTCTGAAATAAGTCTCCTATCCAGTTTTTTCTGTCTTAGCAAACATCTTAGAAAACTGAGCTGCTTTGTTTGTTTACTTATTAGGTTGAAAAACTGTGCTTTTTGCTTATTCTTCAAACACCACCTTCTCAAACAACTCCATTGTCTCTGTTTATCCATTTTCTCTCTTCTCTTCTCTGTTTCATTTCTTCCCTCCCTCCCTTCTTCTTTCTTTTATAACTGCTGAAGAAACTGAGACACTGAGAAGCCAAGTCTAGAATCCAGATAATCTTAGATTCCATTCTCAGACCTCCAAGAATTAGATGTTATTTGTTGTTTAAAGCTGTGCAGTATTTCAATGGGGAACCTCTTGTTATTTACAAAGCATTTAAACCACTAGTTGTAATCAATATCTTGTACCATCAGTTTCCTTTGGGGAATCTCAGTTAGAAATTATGATACACATTTGCTTTAATATCATAATTGACAGTTTTGGCTCAGAGGACACCCTAAGGATTTAAAAAAAAAACCAATGAAATACTAAATTAATCAACCCCTCCTCTTTTTTTGGTTGAAGGTTTGAAAGATGATTGTTGTTATTGAGCTACTGTCTTTCCAGAGCCCAACAGGGTCCCTAGCTTGGCTGCAGCCCCCTCTGGCCATTCCGGCCACCACCAAGATTCCTTTGTCTGATGGAATGTTGCCCATGGCCTTGTCAACACATACAGCGACATAGTGATGAGATATAATTTAATCAAAATAAGAAAAGTTTATAGGACCTATAGGTTTGTTCAATGGATTTTTACAAAGCCTTTATTATTTGTCCAATAAAGTATTACGTATTGAGATTTATGTGTGAAAAAGGGACAAAACCCCTGCCTGTGTGGTGTGTGTACCGTGGGGGAGGGGGCAGGTGGTGAAGAGGTGAACGCGATGCTGATGAGGACAACCGCATGTGGGGCAGCACGATGTTTCTGCTGAAGGCAGTAACGCAGCCCTGGGGCTTTTTGAAAAGTTCCAAAACTCTGTCACTGAGCCATAGACTCTTGAAGGGTGCGATTTGCTATCAGGGGGATGGGGAATGGTGGTCTGCTTTGAAGTTCTTTTCCTTTCACCCGTCAAGGGGGCTGCAGCGGTTGGATACCCGGCCTCAGGGTGCCCGGACAAGGTGGGCTGGCTGAGACCCTGCTTTCCCTGCGAGCCATGTGCCTGCACTGAGGAGGTGTGCATGGAGCAGAGGGAGGAAGGGAGCAGCCTAGGGCAGACCCGGTGTGCCCGGCTCCCGTCCTAGCTCTGTGCTCTGCTGGTAGCTTAAGACTTCTGGTAACTTGTTTGCCTTTCCCAAAGCTGTTCTCTCACTCAGAGACCAGGCAGCCACATCCACCTGTAGTATCCATCAAACTTGGAACAGCTAGTATACAGAAAAGCATGTTTCAAACCAGAACACCATTTAAGAGCTATTTATTTAATATTATTTTGACTATGAGCTAAAAATAGAGAGACAGGTGAGTCAGTTTAGAAATTTCCATTTGCTGCTTTTAGGATTCATTTTGTTTCTGGCTACATAAAGAATATTTCCACAACAATGTTGGGGACTAAGGCTCTTTTCAGAATGGGCATTTAAATAGACTATTAAGAAGCATGTAGCATGTTGGGTGGGAGTGTGAGATTTTGGATTAATCTTGGGATTTGACCTCAGGCTAATGTGGCCATGGATGGGTCCCTGTTCCAGGTTACTGGAAGAGAGAGATGAGAGGCTCCTGGGGGGTCATGGGCTCGGGTGAGGATAATGAGCAGATGACAGAGGGCTCAGTGGCCTTTTGATAAGCCTGACTCTTTCTTCTATCGTGCATTAAATTACATTTCATGACATTTGAGAAAAAGGCCATTCCCGGCAGTCCTGAACTGTACACACTAGGGTAGAGCTTGTTGCAATTTAACAGCAAACTTAATTTTGGATGATTATTTTCCTGGTGACACCATTCTGTCATTTTCATAGGCAGTATTTTTTTAGATTGCAGCCAGAATATTTATTAAAGCTCCATAAACACCAAATTCATGGCAAGGGATTTACATGTATGAAATGACCGCTTCTGAAATTTGGTGAGTACAAAACTTAGGAGCTTGGAGGGGGTAAAGAGAGGGGTAGCAGGGGCCGGGGATTTAGCTCAGTGGTTCTGGCATCTGTCTTGCAAGCGCAAGGGCCTGGGTTCAGTCCCCGGTAACCACAGAACAATACTGGGAGTGGAGACTCATGCCCAGCAGCAATCAGTAGCACATATCACAGTGCTGGGGGTGGTGGCTCATGCCTGTAATCCCAGAACTCAGGAGGCAGAGGCAGGAGGATTGCTGTGATGAAGAGAGAGAGAGAGAGAGAGAGAGAGAGAGAAGGGAAGTAGCAATGGGAAAGTATGGCCCTAAAGACCAATGACAGGGAATATTGGCTTTTTCTGTTTCATGCTGCCTCTTTCAGTGCCTCTATATGTTTAAAGACATCTACCCACTTACTTTTTCATTCAGTGTGGGTTTTATTTTCATTTAAATTAAATTTATTTCTCTAAAGTTTAACTATTTGATTAAAGTTTGAATCTCTTTATTTCCTTGGTGATAATGTCTAAAAGTCATTGTCTATTCCTTGGTGCTATTGTCTAAAAGACTCTAAAATAGTTAAAATATTGCAATATTCATAAGAAAATTTGGAAATTAATAGGGGGTGGTAATTATTCTAAAATGAGAAATGAAAAGCAAGAAGGAAATTATTTTTTTCATACAAAATGACAAGCTGGACTTATCATGTCAGTTTTTCTCATTAGATGAGCTTCTGTTATGGTTTCCTAGAAAACACGTACAATTACCAGACTATACGTTGTTTTTGTTCTCAGCCCACCACTCTGCATAGCTGGCCCCTCATCAGTGGGTCTCGGGATCTCCCTGTCTCCCGCTCCTTGTCTCTCCCTCTCCCTCTCCCTCCATCAGCAAGGGCATTCACCCATCAGCTTATTCTCGATCCTTTTCATCAAAAAAGGCAACTGTTTTGTTAGATCACCAAACAATACCTTCCTATCAACATGAAGGAACCAATTAAATTTGTTCTTTAGAACAAAGGATGATAAAGGAGATAAAAATGGAAAGAACTGGGAAAGTTCTATGAGTTATTTATGATGTAACAGACTCCATGTAAACCAAATTGTTGAGAGCTCTCTTAGGATTTTTCGGTAAAAGATCTGGCAACAAAACAAAAACAAAACAAATAAAAAGGCCTAGCCTAGATGACTGTTGTTCACATGGATTTCTTTGGTTGTTCTGGAGAGAAGTATGATGCTGCATTCCAGACAGAGACCCTTTCATATCGTGTGCGGTTATAGGACATATATTTTTGTTTTAAAGCATGGGCTGTGGCTCAGACTTCCCTCCTTAAGACAGGCAATTTCAACTAGGATTTCTCTCCCCCTAGGTAGATCAGAGACTCATTCCCTGTCCCCGTCCCATCTGTCTTTTCTGGCTTGGAGTTCTCTATGAAGAAATTCTCTGACCTACCTTGCTTGATGCCAAATCTGAAGACTGCCCCATTCCAGAGGGCACTGTCTAGACAGACAGGCCCTGATGGAATTCCCTGGCTAGTCTATTACAAACTCCACTTATGCAGTGAAGTCTCCACAAATCCCCAGAAAGACAAGGTTGGGAGAACTTGGGGACAGCTGAATATATGGACTTGCTGGATGGTGATACTCTCAGAAAGGGCATGGAAGTTCCACACTCCTTTTCCTGTACCTTGCCCTATATGACTTTGCATACTTTGTTATCCTGTGTAAAAGTCTTTACAATGAGCCAATAAGAGGAAGTAAGTTTTCCCGTGAGTTCTATGATCTGCTCAAGCAGATTAAACCCAAGGAGAAGGCTCTGGGAATCCCAATTTATAGCTTGTTTGTCAAAAGCACAAAAAGAACAAACAGCGGCTGAGGACTGGTACCTAAAGCAAAGGCGAGTCAGCATTGGAGACTAGTCCCAGCTTGTGCGATCTGACATTGTCCAGGTAGATAGCCTCAGAACCGATAGGAATGGAGCTGGTGTCTGCTGCTGCAGAAGTGATTGGCTGATGCTGGGGGGAAGTTGACATATACTTGGCGTTTAGTTTTCTACAATGGTGGTGTGAAAGTGAAAGAGAAGCAAGATGCTTTTTCCTGACATACATGTTATTTCCTTGGATCTATTAAATTCTAAGATACACATTTTGTCCTTTCACTTGTGTTAGCAATGTTAACCTGAGTATCAGGACAAAGTGACCCAGGTCATTGCAAAGAGCAAAGTATTTTCCATGGTGTCCCATTAACGGAATGGGAAGCGACTCCAAATCAGCTTTTAATTATATATGCCAATAGCAAGGGCATCTACAAACAACTTTAAGCTAGAATTAGAGTCATGAGCACATAACAACTATCTCTGAGATTCGGGCTTTGGAGTAGAGGGACACCGGATGCTAGTCTGAATAGAATTCTTAGTTTGGAGATGGTTGATTGCATGTCGACTTGCACATTCCACACCCGACCCGGCACTGCTTGCCTTCTGAGCCTGTCCTGTGAACCACCCAATGGAAAGGGCCATTTTCTTTTTTGCAGTGATAGCTGCCATCACTTAGCTGGCTCATTTGCACACCTCTTCCCCCTCCCTGTGGTTTTAAATTGCTTAGTTAGTGAATCTGTCTTGCTTTTAAGTAGCAGTCAAGCGGGTTGTTCACCTGCCACTTTTGTTTTGCCCATCAGGAATCCCCCATCTTTCTGCCTGGTCAAGTCTGATTAGTTCTTGAACAATGCTGGCATCTTGGGCTGCTGCTGAGCGGTAACCTGCACGCTCCCTGCAGTATGTCTCATGCACATAATGGTCAGCCGTTCCACACTCTGACGGGAGAAAGGGAAGGAGTACCGTGGATGCGGATGTCTGCGGGGAGAAGGGGCCGGCTAAATCCCTCCTGTGTTGTTCCAACCTCCTGTACAACAAAGCTAATGAAAGGCCAAGGGATTTGGTCAGGAGGTGAAGGGCCTGATTTTAGGGTATGAAATGGCCAGCTGAGTAACAGTTTCTTTGTAGGGAACTGTGTTGATTATGTTGGGTAGGGGAGATGATGGCAAAACTTTCTTTCTCTGCAGCATAGTTTCCCATTTCAACACATGCTGATTGGAAGATGGGTTTTGTTTTTTGTTTTTAGTATTTATTGAGTTTATTGGTATATTTTAGGTATACCTTATGGTCATATTCATCACTGGGAATTTGTATCTGCACATGATATATCTTGATTCTTATTTTTTTTTCATTATCCTGGCCTCTCTTCAACTCCTCCACCACTCCCTACATATATAAGATTTATTTCAATTTTAAATTCTTTCTTCAATTTTTTTCTTTCCCTTCCTCTGCTCCCTGTAGCTCCTCTTCCTCTATGAACATTTCTTCCTATTTTACAACATCTATTAATTATACATTTGGTCCTCATTTACACTTACAGTTTTTCACACCAGAGAAATAATTCAGTATTTACTCATGTGTCCTATTTATTTCACTTGTGAGTAAAGTCTCAAGGTGCATCCACTTAGCTTTAGATGTCTCAAGTTTATCTTTCTTTATGGAGGAATAGTACTCCATTGTATTAAAACAAAACAAAAAAACTTACAACTTCTTTGTCCATTTACCAGCTGATGGGCTTTTCTGTTTCCAAGATTTATTTATCATAAATGGTGCTGCTATAAACATGGGTTTCATACATTGCTGTGATATGATGCCTTTAATTGATTTGGGAATATACCCAGCAGGGGAACAGCAGGGTCAAATGGGACCTTTAATCTTAGTTTTTTTGAGGAATCTCCACGTTGTTTGCTCCATCTACATTCCTAGCAACAGTGGAGAAGGGTTCCTTTCTCCTCACAGCTCTGCCAGCATTTGTTATTTATTGGTTGATTTCTTGATAGCAGACATTCTTCCTGGAGGGAGATGAAATCTCAGTATTGTTTTCATCTGCATCTCTCCATTAATCAGAGAAGTTAAACATTTTTACATATGTTTATGTGCTGCTTCTATTCCTTCATCTGAGAAATGTCTATTCATTTCAGATACCCACTTTTTGAAATGGGTCTTTAAATTTGGGGAGGTCCTATTTTTTTAACCTCTTTATATATTCTAGATAATAGTCTTCTGAGGAACAGCTGGTAAAAACTTTTTCTCTTGGGGCTGGGGAGTTAGCTCAGTGGTTCTGGCATCTGTTTTGTAAGCGCAAGGACCCAGGTTTGATACCCGGTAACCACATACCATATTGGGCGTGGAGACTCACGCCCAGCAGCAATCAGTACCACATACCACAGTGCTGGGCGTGGTGGCTCACGCCTGTAATCCCAGCACTCAGGAGGCAGAGGCAGGAGGATTGCTGTGATGTGAGTTTGAGGCTGAGTTCAGGGCCAGCCTGAACCACAAAGCGAGATCCTGTCTCAAAAAACCTAAAAATAAATAAATAAATTAATTAATTAACAAAACAAAACAAAACAAAACTTTTTCTCACATTGTACATTGTCTCTTTACTCTGTTGGTGGTTTCTCTCGCTATGCCGAAGCTTTTTAATAAGATGAGATTTCAGTTGTTGATTCTTTGTGATAGTTTCTCTGTGACTGAGGTTTTGTTCCTATGTCAGTGACTTCAAGAACTCTCCCTAACCTATCTTCCAGCAGATTTAGTGTTTTTGCTTGAATATTTAGATCTTTGGTTCATTTCAATTTAGTTTAGTGCATTGTTGAAAGATATGGGTTTAGTTCTAATCTCAGAGAGGTAGAAATCCAGTTTTTCCACCACCATTTTCTAAGGAGTTTATCTTCCCTCCATTGAGGGTATCTCCTTTGTTGAAGATGAGGTGGCTGAATATATTTGGGGTTGTTTCCACACCATCTAGTCTATTTTACTGATCCTTGGATTTGTTTCTTTGTCAGTACCATGCTGCTTTTATCACAGTGGCTTTGTAGTATAGTTTCAAGCTGAGGATTGTGATACTCTGCCATGTCTTTGTTGCCTAGAATTGTTTTTGCTGTTCGATGTCTCTTCTGGTTTTAGATAATTTTTGGATTGTTCTCTCTGGTTTTGTAAATTATACTGTTGGGATTCAATTGGGATTCCACTGAATCTGTGTAACAGTTTTGCACTATATTGTTTCTTACTACCTAAGAACAAGGAATATATTCCCATTTTCTGATATACTCTTTGATCTCTTCTTTCAAAGTAGAAGTTTTTCACTTCCTTCATTAGATTGATTCTCAGATATTTTATTTTTTTAAGGGAATTGTTTCTCTAGTTTCTCTCTCAGTCAGTTTGTTATTTATGTATAAGAAGACTGTTGATGAATAGATGGTCTCTACAAATCTGTCAAGTACATATTATTTTTAGCCCCTCAAATAAGTGACATCAGTACCCTATATAAATAACTTATTTTTAAAAGCAAATTTATTGAGATATAATTTATGTACCATAAAGTTCACCTATTTAAAAAGTACAGTTTAATGTTTTAGTATGTCTATGAAGTGTGCAACCATCAGCACATTTTAAGAATATTTCTTTTTTAAAAAATTTAGACCTTTATGGTACGTTATATATACACATCATGATTTTAAGAGCACTCCTATCTTCTTCAGAAGGAACACTTTCCTCAGCAGCAGCATCTTCACCTTGCTGTCCTTGTCTACTGTCTGTCCACCAGCTCCAGTTAACCTCTCATATACTTTCTCTCTCTATAGATTTGTCTATTGTAGTAATTAAAAAAATGGGATTGCACAATATGTGTTTTTCACTTAGTAGAATTATTTGAAGTTTGTCTTGTAGTTAACTATGATGCAGTCATCTAAATATGCTGTTTCTTATTATTTCCCAATAATATTCTACTGCAAGTATGTCACATTTTATTTATCAACCTATGGACAATTGGGTTGTTTCTACATTTGTGCTACTTTAAATACTTATGTCAGCAGTTATATGCAAATTTTTGTGTAGACATATGTTTTTATTTCTCCTGGATATAAATCTAGCAGTATGATTTCTGGGTAATATGGTAGCTTTATCCTAATGTTTTGAAGAACCACCAAACTATCTTCTAAAGTCTATATCATGTTATTTCCTCCAGTGTCCAGGATTTCCATTTCTCATGTCTTTACCAACACTGTTTTTGATTCTAACCATCCTGGTGGCTATAAAGTGGTATCTCATGTGGTTTTGATTTACAGTTCCCTAATGAATGGTGCCCAGATAGACATGATCAACCCAATCCCTCCATCCCCATCTTATGGCTGGTAGTTCTCAGAATAACTGTAGGATGTAGAATATGCTGGGAGTACAACATCCTGAGAGAAGGAACAACTTCCTAAAGTAGCCTAAACTTTGTTTCTGAACCTCTCAGGAAATATAGCATCTTGGAATAAGATGGAATACCCTGGGCTCTGTTCTTTTGTCACCTAGAAGCAGGATATCTTTCAAAGCTTTCAGCCAGTGGCTCATATCCTGAGGCACATAAGCCCAGCTGCAGCACACAAGGGGACTCAGAGCGAAGACTTCATCTATACTAGACTGCTTTTCTGAGTCTGCAGGGACCAGCTTTCCATGCACGCTGAGCTTCTTTGTCTCTGGCTGCCCATCCATAATAGTAAATCTTCTTTGTGTAACTTGTTACGTATGACTATACTCTGACTTACCAGACTTGGCCAGACAGTAAAACTGCAGCCCAGGATGCAGTGTGTGGAAATGTTTGAACTCCTGTTTGCAGTGGTTGGTGTAGTGTTGATCTTGCCATCCTCAGTGCAGGGAGTAGTCCTTTGGGATCAGCAATTAGTGAACCTGTTTCATAGCTTATGCTGCTGAAATCTTTTCATGTGCTTATTTAGCCATTAGAACATCTTCTGTGCAGAAATGTCTTTTCAAATCATTTTCATATTTTAAAGTTGAGTTATAAGTTCACATGTTTTCTGAATATATATGAATTTTTATCAGATACCTAATTTGTAAATGTTTTCTGAGTCCCTGTTGCTATCATGAGATTGTGCAAACCTCCTATGTTCTCACTATAGTTAATGTTTTAAGACAAGTATCAGAATGTTTAGTTGCACTGAGGTCTAAAATTGGATGTGTGTATAAAATTTTGCAGAGTAAAAAAAGCAGGGTCAGAGGGGATAGGGTGATTACCAAGCCACTGTCTGGAGAGAATTCTACCTTTTTATTCTGTAATGTGTTTCTTAGAAGATGACACATTCTGATTTTAAGCCCTTAGGTAATGGTCCTATTTTTCACAGGCGAGGCAAGCAACCTCACAGCACCGGGGGGTGGGGGGTGGGGGGTTGGGGGGTGGGGGGGGTGGGAGCTGCAAAGCTGGATGAGCTACACTGTAAAGCATACTGTGCGTGTGGCTTCCACAGCCCCTCGGATTCTGCCTGAGTCCTTCCCTAGCTTTCCAGGTCCTTCTGTGACTCTGGCAGGTTGACTGGTTTGGGACTCAGGTCTTGGCTCCAGTCAGCAGTCCATCACTGACTACCTGTTCTCTGTTTTGCCTTAGCCTCAGTCAACCTTTTGGACACGATTGTCATTGGGGGTGCTGCCAAAGGAGAAACGTAGGCAATCAAGCTGGGCCCAGAAGTGGGGCATAAGTCAAGTGTCTGGTGGGTGGGACAGCAGGAGAGCTTCCGAGTACAAAGGTCAGTAGGTGGAGTAAGGGAGAGCTTCAAGTCTGGCTAGGACAAGTGAACCGTGTGCCTGTCTCCTGAGCCTAAAGGTTGAGACTTTGTTTCCCTGCAGACTCGGAGACCCTTAGGGGCTTGAGCACACTCGCTCCCACACGTTGAACCTTGTCAGCGGCCATCTTGACAGCCCCACCCCTCTTGTCTCTCACCCATGGCCTCACCTTCCCC
>PVIR01041005.1:0-12991 GCA_004026965.1 Petromus typicus
ATTATATTAGGCTTATTTTTATGAATACCTACTCTGAACCTTTCTTTTCTTATTCAAGCTTTGGGTCTGGATTGCTTCTGGTTTTCTAGGACCTTGAGATGCATTGTTATGTTATTTATTTGAGATTGCTCTATTTTTCTAATGCAGGCATTCACTGCTATAAATTTTCACCCTAGACCTGCTTTCACTTTGTCCCATAAATTTTGTGATGCTGCACTGCTATTGTCATTTAATATTGGGAATTTAAAAATTTCTTCTCTGAGCCATGAATTATTCAACAGTATATTATAAATCTTCATGTATTTGCATCATTTCTGTAGTTTCTCTTGCTATTGATTTCTATGAGCCAACAATATGCAGGAAATCATTTCATTTTTTATTTATTTAAGTAGGCATTGTGGCATAAGATATAGTCTATAGCAGAGGAAAGTCCATGTTCTGTTAAGAAAATTGTGTATTGTATTGTTGGAGAAACCTTCTGTAGATATTAGTTAAGTCCATTTGTTCAGTGATGTGGTTCCACATCAATAATATTCCTGTTGATTTTCTTTTGGATGATCTACTTGTGAGTAAGGTATTGAAGTCTCCCAATATGATCATATTGGTGTCTTTTGGACTTTTGGCATCTCTTAGTTTTTTATCTTTTGAAATTGAGCACACCAATATTATTTTTGTGCTGAAATTCCAATATCCATTAGGGTAGAAAATTCATTTATTCCTGTAGAGAAATCTTTAGTTACTGCATGTCTCCTGTGATATGAACATGGGATTAATGGTATTTTCACGTTTGTGTACCTATCCAACCCTTTCTGCATGTTAGGATCAGTTCTTTTTGCTGCATTGCAGACAGAGAGAAGAGTTGTAATACCAATTAGAGAATAAATAATAAATATATCCATCATAATTTAAAACTGGTTTTAAAATTTTTATGTTTTCAGAAACCCAGGAAGACAATGAAATAGCACTGATAGCAAGTAGGCTAGAATGCAGAGGATACGTAAAGGAAAATGTAAAAAGAAAAAAAAAGACAATATTTCATAGATAAAGAAAAAAGTGACAACAGCAGAAAAAACAAAATAAGCAGCAATTTAATGTTTTTAAAATGAAAAACAAAAGGAGAAGGAGGGGTGTTAAGAGTTTACTTTTGGTGAAGGAAAATTAAATAGAGGGATGGAAGTACAATTAAAGATTTAAGGAAACTGTTCAAAGGATAGAAATAATACACTGATGAAATTTTGCCATTGAATCCTCTGTACACAATTTTGGTGGGGAGTAATCTGATGTGATTATGTGAAAGACTAAGGAATAATTACTTATTATTCTCCATGTCACATTAAAAAATACCTCATATAATATATGTAAGTTATATTTTTAAAAGGTTGACTTTATTAGAAAAATACAGGAGAAATTAAACAGATTTTTAAATTATTTTCGTAAAAATATTTCACCTATAATGAAAAATTATAAAATGTACTTAAATAACTGATCAAATTAGTGTTTCTTACATATTTATTCAAAGTAAATTAACAAATAGTAGATAACTAAAAATAGTTTTATAGTTTAGAATATGATTGGTTACTATATTAAGTTCATTACAGTATTAAATATTATGCTATTGTAAAAGAAAATATTTAACTTACTATCTTTAAAATTCATACAAAAAATTAAAATTAGAGAGAAATTTCTATTATTGTTCACAATATTTTATATTATTATGAAAGATGTTAACAAGATGAAAAATAGTGAATATATGAGTTCCAGATTGGAAGCTCTCCAAGGTCTGCCTGCCTGAAAGGCCCTAACTTGCACATTTTCATCTTTATTCCATCATTAACTAAAGGTCTTGATGGAAAGAAATGGAAAAAAATAAGATGCATCACAGCTTTGATCAATTCTCTCATGAGGTATAAATCAAAAAGAAAGTCGAGATTATTTATAAGAGAATCTGTAGACGTCCAACCCCAGATGAACCTTCTTGGACAAAATGATACAGTATAACAAAACCCAGTGGTTTTACACTAGTTCCCAAAACTATATTTAACCAGATGTACTTTTTATTTTTCAGGGACCAGCATTTTCTAATATTAAAATTATTCTTATTTTTATTATCTGCCAATGTTAGTTCATTAGCAAAATAAGTACTTAACTTATAAACATGAGATGACATAAAGACTTATGAATGAGTTGAGTAAGACCTCTGGCCTTTCTCTTGTTTAAGTCTCCTGTTGTATTTTGGGGAAGGTAGTGAACTGTGCTAATAAATAATTAGTGCTCTTTGGTGTGAGAATTATGAGAGTTGGAAAAAAATATTAAAAGATTGAATTCAGTATCATTGCAAATTAGCTAATCTATTCTTTTGACACCAAATAAGCAGGCTGCTCTGTATACACTTGGAAGGTTTTAAAAACAAATCAGTTATCACCATACACTTGGGACTATGCTTCGGCAATGCCACAATGGGCCTTGCTCCTGCACAGTGTGCTTGTTGTGGAGAGTCGCCACGTTCAAAACACCTTGCAGCTGCTGGAGGAAACCACAGAGGGGTGAGCCCCATCGCAGACACCCTCAGTCAGATAATTACCTTGATTAAGGTTCTCAGAATTAAATGGAATTTAATAAAGAACCCTGTGAAATTGTGACAGCACTAGTTTTCTGGGCTCGACCTCCTTTGCTGTAGATGGTGAGTTGCCAAACAAAATCAAAGGAGTCTTAATTACAAGGATGAGAGGCAAAGTCAAAAGAGAAAGAAAGAGTCTGTGCTTGTGATGGAGACCAGCACGAATCAGCCGGTCGCTGGGCTCTGCTCTCCCTCGGCAGAGCCGCAATGCATCAAAGCTGAACACACTATCAACATTTTTGACAATTCGGAGGACTGAATTAATAGCTTTGCCAATATAGCTAAGGTAGTAACTAATATTGAATCTTCTTGTGATATAATGATAAATGTGAACTTTTATGGCAGTATTTGGACTGATATTAGAAAAAAAATTCCATGCCTCTGCGGCTCTGAGGAAACATGATCCAGCCTGAATGTAAACTAACCATTACTGGGAATAAATTCTCATAAATAGGAACAGCAATGCTATGAGAAAGGCAATAATTATTTTCAACTTTCCTTCTTCCTGTTACTTTGAATTGGACTACCAATAAAGTAATTATAAAAATGATCTATTCTATGACATGAGTTAGTGTCTTTTAAGGCATCCCTACCACAGCAATAGCCTTTCCATGCATAATGCTATTAAAGTGTTTTCGACTATCCTAAATATTTATAACCCATCTTTTTGACTAATGTAAGACATTAGCTGGTTTATTTTTATTTTCATAAAATTTGGTCCATTATTATAAGTAGCATCAACAAACCATCACTTAGTAAGAGCTTTTCAACTACTTTGAAAAGAATAAAATATTATCAAATTATTGCATCCTTTCAGCAGTTGTGCTTATAATCACATATCTCCCCCATGACCCTAAGCTTGACTAGGTCAATTTGTCTAAACAGGGGATTGACACAGCACACTTCAGGGTGTGTGACCTCTGGTACTGTACACAGTTTCCAGCCCCTTTTTCTCTAGTGCTATTCCCCTACTCTGCTTTCTAGCCAGCAGGAAGTTATCATCTTTGTTGAGTGACACCCTTCCCCCATGATGTTTCTCAACCTTATAGTCAGACTATGAACTAAATTCTTGAAATCATGAGCCACAACTAGCTCACATCCTTTACATTGTGAGTGTTGGATATTTTACCCCAGCAAAGAGAAATCTAACTGGGAGATGTTCTAAAATAAATTTCATAGATGTTCTAAATTAATCAAATCCATACCTTCCTTATTTACAAGGCTCAAATGCAAATGGTTCATGAATAATTCACTTAGCTAAAGTTTTTTTTCAAATGTCTTTAGTTTATTTCTATTTTGATGACCTCGCATTTCATATTATTTGTTCAGTCCTTGAAAGGTTTTCTTTAAACTAATCTTCAAACTCTTGCTTTTGACATTAAAAGTTTTATATTTTCATTTTTTCCAAGATTCTTTTATACTATCACCTTCCTGTCTTTTGACATCTAGTGAGTGATAGATTGTTCTACTTTGGACTTCTTGTCCTTATGATTTATTTTTTCTATTCATTCATTTAGAACAAGCTCCCTAGCTGCCACTTCTGTACATTTTTAGACATAAAACTAACTTTTCATTATTATTAATTACTTTCCCCTTGAAGAACCCACTTCTCCACAGAATTTTTGAAACTCTTCCTCATTATTTGCATTGTTTTTCCCTATCTTTCTTCAGTATAATTTACTATCATATTTTTTTAAAATTCTTCCTGAAATATCTTCTTGCATACAGGCTGTTTTATATATATAGATACATATAGAGATATGTAGATAGATATAGATGTAAATATAGATATATAGAGATATATAGATATAGATATATAGATATATTTCAAAGATGAAAAAGATTTACCCAAATGATATAAATGCACACTGCAGGCTCAACAGGGTTTTTCCACATCTTGATGGTGCACTAAGTGGGTAATTGGTTCTCTCTACCATATATCTTGTTACTATCTATTCCTAAATACATATAAATCCAAATAAATGTATAAATATAGCAATATTTGAAAAGCAGCATAACACTGGCTTAGAAGTTTTAAAACTTACTTTTAACTATTAATTCAGTCAAATTTTTACTAATTCTATAAAACTTTGGACAATTTAATAAATTTTTACAGACCACAGCTTTTTCTTTGCTTTCGTTTACTGTTGTGTTCATCAGAATATAGTTGTCAAATATTTGATTTGTTGCAATACTTGGATTCTAAATGAATATGACATCCAACTCCAGAATATCTGAAATTACTTTGAAAACACAAGCATTTCACTTTTTCCTCTATAATTGGCTCAAAAGGAGGAAAAGACTTCTGAAAAGTGTAAATATTTTTCATCTGTCTTTTGTAATTCTAGTCCCTCTAATTTTGTTTTCACATCTTGATTTCAGTAGAAATCTATTAGCTACTCAGAAAAAAATTATCTATTTTACTTACAATTAAATTAAATGTAAATCACCAGGAAGTACTACTATACACCTAGAAGACTAAAGACTGAGTGGGCGAAGTGTTAGTAAGGATTTGAAGAAACTGGAATTTCACTCACTTATGAATAAAATGATACAACCTTTTCTTAGAAATTAAACATATGCCTATTATATGTTCCAGGACTTGACTTCTACACGGTAATCTAAGACATAATCATATGTCCACATAAAACCATTAAAGTCTATAGCAATTACATTTGCAATATCCAATGGCTAGAAAATAACAATACTCACAAGAGATAAATCAATGACGAAGAACTGAGCATACTCTGATATATACATACAATGTATCACAACTCAGAAAGTAAAAAGAAACAACTCATTCATATGTGCAGCAATATTTTGAACCTCAAAATAATTAAATTGGGTACAAATATTCCAACCAAAAAAAGCTCCATTACTATATGATTCCACCTAAATTAAGTAATAAAAATGATAACATGCTATAACAATATGGAAAACATAAGAGATTTCCTGGGGTGGGATGATACCATATCATTTCTCTAGTGTGAGAAAATGAAAGTGTAAATGAGGTCTAGAATATGTGATAGATATTGTGAAATAGGAAAAAAATGTTAAGAAGAGAAACAGTAATGGGGTGGGGGCAGGGGAAAGCAAAGAAGGGAAAGAAAAAAATTGATAGTAGAAAGGAAAAAACAGAAGCAAACATTATGTACATGGAGTGAGGGTAGAAAGGAAGACAGGGGAATGGGAAAAATTAAGAATCAAGACATATTATGGAGTGGTACAATTTCCAATGAGGAATGTAATCATTAGTTATAGCTAAAATGTTCCAATAAACTCAATTTATATTTTTAAATAGAAGTGTAAGGAGAATTACCCAGTCTGAAGAAAGAAAGAAACAGAAAGCATGAATACTGTCAGAGAAAACTGGAGTTGCCAGTGTCTTGAGTATCCTTGATACATGATTATCAACGATTACACAAACTTTACAGGGACATCATATGATTCCTTGATTCATGATGATCAATAATTACACAAAATTTATAGGGACACCATGATGCTCTGAGGATTGCGCTAGTTCTCAGACTATGATAATAATAATGATAATATTCCTATTTGAGTTTCAATTCCTCTCCAAATATATATATATATATATATATATATATATATATATATATATATATAATGGAGTGAAGTTTCTTTAGTGAATGTCAAAATATCCTAACAAAAATATTTGAAAAATAATAGTACTATAATAACTGTTTGTAATAGTAGATTTATAAAATAATTCTTTATCATCATTTATTTTCTGAGTGCATTTAAAGATATACGGGGGAAGAGACGAAATACTGTATGTAGCTGTTTATTTGGAACAAATTTTTATAATGTTTCCTTAAATCTAGGATAATGTTTGTTGTGACAGACTTCATGTAATGGTTTCACAGATATAAAATCAGAAAACAGAGCTTCTAAATTCACCAAATATCAGAGTCCAGAGAAAATTGAAGAAATCAGCTTCATTAAAGTTTATGAGAATATACACTTATGTAAATAGTTTTGTTAGTTTAATAATTGTTTTAAACATTTAAGCAATGAATTTTCTTCCTTTGTCCAAATTTCCATATGATACAATTATGATTGCTTTATTTTATTTATGATTTACAATAATACTTCCTAAATATTGCCTTGAAAGAAAAATTTGAGAAACTCTTAGGAAAATGGATATACTTTGTAAACATAACATTAAATGAAATAAATCAGACACACAACTTTAAATATTGTTATGATTTATCTCACTTGAGTTACCCATAGTACAAATAAAATGCATAATAAAAGACTGATAAAAGAAAATAGGGAGATAGACCTATTTCACAAACCTATCATACATTTTGGATCTAATTTAAACTTTCAGTTTCTCACAGTAGAAAAATGATATGGTATTTACACATCTGTGTCTTATTTATTTATTATTGTGTGGCTTTAAGATGCATTCATTTAGCTACAAATGTTTCCAGTTTATCATTCTTTATGGCTGAGAAATACTCCATTTTACTTACAAAGAAATCTTTATCCAGTCTCCAGTTGATAGGCATTTGGGCTGTTCCCAAGATTTAGTTATCACAGACTGAGATGCTATAAACAAGAGTGCACATATGTGGCTGTGATATGATTAATTATTTCTTGTATGTACCCATCAGGGAAATATGAGTCAAATGGAACCTCTAATCCTAGTTTTTTGATCCCCACAGTGGTTGCACCAGTCTACATTCCCACCAACAGCAGAAGAGAGCTCTTTTCTCTTCCACAGCCTCAGTAGAATTTGTTATTGGTTGAATTATTGATAACAGCTATTTATTCTGGAGTAAGATGAAATCATAGTGTTGATTTATGTGAATCTCCAGAATGACCAGTGACATTGAATATTTTTTATATGTTTCTTTGATGCTTTTACTTCTCCATCTGAAAACTGTTTCAATATCAATCACTAAAATTAAAAATGTAATTAAAAATCTACCAACAAAAATAGTCCAGGTTCTGATGGCTTTACTGCTGAATTATACAGGAAATTTAGTGAATTCCAATAGTTCTCAAACTTTTTAATGAAATTGAAAAGGATGTAAGACTTCCCAAATTCGTTCTTCAAAGCAACTATTAACTTGATTCCAAAATCAGAGAATGACCCAAGCAAGAAAAAGAACTAATGGATATAGATGCAAAATCCTCAGTAAGGAATGATAAATGAGTCATTATGTACTGTCAACTTATGTTAATGCAAATTTTAATAATAAACTCATCTTTCCGTTTAAAATATATATATATATATATATATACATTGAAGCTTTCAGAGCACTAACTATTATGAATATGAAAATAATATATGTTTCTTTTATCTTGGATCACAACTTTTTTTTGGAAATATCCCTAGAATTATAGGTTTAAAAAGAGAGATGTATTTGTTAGTTTACAAAACCTTTTATTACTCCCTGAGACAAATGACACAATAGAAAAAAGTAAACAACCTTTTAAAACTGCTTAAGATTCTAGGAAAAAATATATAACTATGGAGGAACAGAACCCTTAAGCTTGTATCGTCATATAGACTTGAATTGTGTGTGAATGAAGCTAGGTACGAAACCCAGGTCCTGAACGTGATGACGACACTTAGTACAAGTAAACTACACCTGTAATCCTCTAAAACTTTTAGCGCAACAAAATGACTAATATCCTGATGCATTTTTCAATCCAACCCTTCAATTGCATGAAAGTTAATTTTTAAAATACAGATAAATGTTTTAGAGCACAACTCAACACCTTCCACCTAATTTGTATCCATGGAACACTACATTTAATATTAACAGAATATACATTACTTTTCAAGGAATTGTATATTTACTGTAATGAACAATGTGCTAAGCAATGAAAAGAATTATACATAAATTTTAAAAGACAGAAATTCAGGGGATGTTCTCTGATCACAATGCCATAAATAAAAGACCTAAAAAATGTATCTAAAAAGATTGAAAACTACATAATATACTTCTAAATAACCTGCCAGGTTAAAGAAGAAACCTTGAAATAAATTTAATGACAATGGAAATAGTATGTCAAAAATTTTTGGATGCTTCTAAAATTGTGCTCAGAGGGAAGTTTAAGAGGCTTAAAATGAAGAGAAAAGTTGTGTAAAATCAAATGCCAATAAGTCTAACTAACCTAGAAAAGTAAGTGCAAAGTAAACGCCAAAGAAAGTAAAAGAAATGAAGCTATTTAAAAAGATGAATAGTACAAAAAATAATTTAGAATTTTGTTCTTTGTAAAGTAACTAACAGTGATATGAGGTGATATGATAAGAGATGAGGTGAAAGTGAAAGGGAATTTCTAAAAAATGGAAGGAAATCAGGGAAAGGGAGAAGAAGGTGTGAAAAGGTGAGAGAGGAGACAAATATAATCAAAATGCATTGTATGCATATAAGCAAACATGGCAATGAAACTCAATATTTTGTATGCTTATAAATGATAATAAAATTGAGCCTAGTACAGTGGTGCACACCAGCAATCCCAGAACCTGGGAGACTGAGGCAGGATTGCTTTAAATTGAATGCCACCCTGAGCTTGATAGGGAGATACTGTCTCATAATTGATAAAATAAGTATAGGTTTGATTCTCAGAAGGTTTTAGTCCAGTAAAGGCAGAACATACCTATAAAGAAATAAGTGCAATTCAGGATTACCAAATGCTATCCAAAAGGTATATTTTCCATAGACAGTGAGGATCCACTTACAAATACTAGAATTTAACAATCAAGAAAATACTATGCAGTTATCAGCTCTCACTATATTCACAATATTTTGTAAGCACTGTACAAGATGCCGCATTCACATACTATTCACTGAGTGATCCCACCGCCCTGTGACAGGATTTTCTAGCTGTCTAGATACTTTGCACAAGGCCCTTCAGTGGTCTAAACAGCTACATAGGTATCAAAGTTGTTTGGGGCACAAATGACAGCATGAATAAAAGGATATATATGTGAAAGAGCATATTCACTTACAAGATAAACTGCAGGCTTGATGTAAGTAGGTCAGAAGTTACAAGATGTAGTAAGATGGAAAAAAAGAGATGATCTCAGAAATAATGTGTGCTGTCCTTGCATGCAATGGAATTACCAAGGGGAAAATTGGGAATCACCAGAATATTGGTAAATTAAAAGATAAATAAAAAATACTTGCAGCGTAGAAAGATTATCATTTGAATTAAGCAGAATAGTTTGGAGAGTACAAAACTGGGAATAAAAAACTACATTATAATTACAAGAAGAGAGAGACAAGCAATTTGAGGATAAACTAACACCTCAGCCATAGAGGAATATAGCATATAGATATGAAAAAAGATAAATGTGTATAATAGAAATGACCAATAATAATGACAATGCATTCTTCAACAATAATATTAAAGAAAATATCCGTATGATGCTAACTGTGTATATTATATGGTTTGATTTCAATTTGAATGTAATAAAACCACTAAACATAAAAGTATTTGACATCAAACAAAAAAGTAAGGAAACAAATTTTATATATATGGGGGGGGTGGTAGGATGGGTGGGGTTATGGGAAGAAATGAGAATTGAGTTGTGTCTTATACTGGTACAAATCCCCATTATGGAGTGCAAGCATGATGTGTATATTTCATGTACCAATAAAGATAATTTTAAAAAAAGTATTTGATATCAAAGTATTGTAGTTGTTATCATCATTGTATGATGATTTTTATTTAGATAATGATTATCACCTATCAGATAATTTAAATTATTATTTCTATCTGTGCCAACTGATACACCATGATACTTTAAAGAGATTATGAAAGAATAATAAAAATTAAGGTTCTCAATTTTTTAAAAAAAATTTATTATGTGGCAAGTACAGTGTTCTAAAAATTTCAAAATTTTGTTGCAATGAATATTTTTCACATCAACTCTTGGACATGAGGGAACTGATTCTCAAAGATAGTGAATAATTTATATTTATTTGATCCTGCAATTAGTAGATTAAAAGCTAGAATCCACATCCATGGCACCAAAGTCTTGTACCTTTAAGAACTATATTAAGTAAGTATAATGATTCCAAGCTGAAATTTTTGGGGTGACTACATGCTGCCCAGATTCAGGGCTTTCTATTTTTCAATCTCAGAAAGCAGTAACAACATTTAGAAATATGAGCATCTCCATAATTACTGAAACCCTATTAATTGGTGGCATACTCCTCTGTATGTATAGAAAAAATAGCTGCCCATTCTATTTTTAGAAAGTACAATAAACCCCATAAGAGAAATATTAAAGCTGATGTCATGTCTCCAAAGCTAGCAGGTCTATGGTTCAAATTGACTGCTAACCTCTTGAATACTAAAATTCAACTTAGGGCAGAATTTTATGAGTTTTTGTTTAGAGAGAAGAAAGGGGGAGACTAAAGAAAGGATTTGAGCTGTGCCAAATGCTGTGCCATCTCAATTATCTTTGGAACTTTGGTCCAAACCTAAAAAAAAAAAAAAAAAAAAAAAAAAAGGATCGGAGCAAATACTACTTACTTGGGGAGCCTAAGAATCCAATGGTGACCTCTCTGGGACAGGTGTCGGAAGTAGATGAGAGATGCTGTGGTCATCTGGGTCCAGTTCAGGGCCTGCAATGCAGGGACAACGTGTCCACACATCCCCCTGCAGAACAACAGGGCACGGAAGGAGGAACAGCAGGCATCACCCCTCAGCCACAGACCACTGACTGTCTTGCGCTGGGGAAAAGTCCACAGCCATCTCAACAGCCCCAGAAAGGAAGAAAAACAGGGTGAGTGACCTCCGGAGAACCCAAACGTGTTTCTTCTCCTCTTTTCCCAGGCTGGGCTGGTTGAATTGCCCCTGCTGCTGTGTCCTGAGCAAACACACATTACTGATTACCCATCCTTCTATCAGCAAGCAACTGTTATGAATTCTGCATATGCAGTTCTGTACAGTCATCATAAAGCTTGCTCTGGGAGTTCTGATGGTAAAATTTAAACTCAAAATTTCGTTGCATAGAAGATATATAAGTTCTAGATCTATATTACGATGTGTTACAAATTATATTTAATAGTGTATTTTAATACTAAAATGTTCTGTTTCACTAGCCTCTTGATATTTAAAATAATATTAGAAGTATAAATACACACACATGATTAAATGTCATAAATGCCTACAGAAGTGTATGATGTAAACGTAGGGCCTTCCTAACTCTCTACCACTGAGCCCCTCTCCACAAAGAAATCATTCTTTTGTTTGTTTGGAGGTCTTTTTGTTTGCGTTTTTGAGACAGGTTCTCACCCTTCAACACTCCCATCTTTCTTTATATATAAATTTGTGGCCGTTATTTTCTTTTCATCATCGAATGTTTTCTTTCTCCCTAATACAACATTAGACAATAAAAAAAGTCACTTGACATCCCTCTGAAGTAAAGTGGATGATAGGTTTTCTCCTGTATCTCCCTTAACAAATTATCACAAAGGGCTGGGGATTTGGCTTAGTGGTTCCACTGTCTGTCTTGTAAGTACAGGGTTCTGAGTTTGATTCCTGGTCCCACCTCAAAAAAAAAAAAACAAACAAACAAACAAAAAAACCCCAAAAACATAGAATTACAGAAGGTCCTCAAATATTGAATTTTCCAGAAAGTTGAGTATTTGTCTCATGAAAAATTAATATACCTAAAAAGAAAGTTAAATGAATTCATAAATTAATAATACATTCTATCACAATGTAGCTGACATAATATTGATTTTAGGAAATAACTTTATTATACAGTTGTACTGTTTCAACAGCATATTCATTGGAGAATGAAGAGTAAGGAAAGAGGAGCGCTATTTGAAGAAAGGAAAGAGAAAAAGACATAAGGGGGGGAAGGAAAAGAGAGAAAGACGCAGATGCAAAAATGGTCTATTTTCATTTCTGTGCAGGACACTCTATATGTATCAAAATGTGTTTCTCTCTGACAGAAGATTCACACTGAATTATCTCAGCATGTAACATTTTCTTTGGAGCTTTAGTTCGATTTGGATGAAACTGAGCCCGTGTTCACATTTGGGAAATTATCAGGTGCAGGCAGCAGAAAATAAAATGCTAAGATGAGAGTGGTTATACCAGCATATGCTTTAAACTGTTCAGCTTCAAAGAAACCTCATCCAATGTGAACACATATGAAATAAACATGCAACCACTGTGAGCCTTGTCTCACACTGCATGTTGTGCCTAGAGACACTGACATTCATACTGCATGGAGTAAATATTAAACAATGATTATTGGGTAAAATACTGACAAGCAGCAAACTAGTAGTGCACATTTGATGCCTTCAACCTCCCATTATTCCACAGACCCATGAGCTAAATGAGCATAGGTTGGCCGGATGCTTTTCCACT
>PVIR01041006.1:0-12996 GCA_004026965.1 Petromus typicus
AAAAATTATTTTGTTTTAATCTTGCCTAATAAGGACTGAAAGTCTCATCTTATGATATAAGGAGATAGAGCAATATTAGATTTTTGTTGTTCACAGACCACTAGATTTTGATAGTTTATGGGAGGACAAGGGCATGAAGACATTAGGCCACAACAATCATAGAATATGCAATGTGATCGAATTTTAAGGCACAGTGCCATAGTCAGGGAAATGAGAGATTTCATTTTACCAGGTTATTCCAGAGGACCAGGATGATAGCCAGTCATCTAAGCCTATGACAGAGGTGGATATTTGCATTATGTGTTAGTTACTTTCTCCTTGCTGGGACAAAACACCAATACGTACCATTTAAAGAAGGAGAAGTTTATTTTGGCTCCTAGTTTAAAGAAGTTTTATGCCACCACTGGTGGGCAGCAAAGCCGATGGCATGGCAGAGGAGGAACATCCCACGGCGTGGCAGGCATGAGGCAGCAGTGAGCCTTCCTTCCCCTTTTTATTCAGTTCAAGCTACAAGCCTGTTGGTTGGTGCTGCTCGCCCCAGGGTGGATCTTCTGTCTTCAGTAAATCTTTTTTTTTTTTTTTTTTTTTTCAGTAATTCCAAATTCAGCCCGACCTAGAATGACTCAGATCCAATCAGCAGACTTATCCTCTCTCGGGCCCACGATCCTATGTTGCACTCCCAATATCCAGCTACTCCCGAAAGTCCCACATATGAATGAGTACGACAGCTACGTTTCAGATATAAACCACAACACATACTTGTCAGAAATATACACACAGCATTCTGTTTTGATAATGAAACAGTTTCCACCTTACTGCATTAGATATTAAAATAGATATGATTATTTAAGTGACATTTGTTGGGGTGACACCCAAAAATTGTCTGGGCAAAAATTGGTGAAGCCATCTATTGGTGCAAAACTGAAGCCAATTGGTGTAGAAAGAGCTGCTTGTTCAGCCAGAGTGTTTTATCCAGTAGGTCTTTTGGCCCACACTTACGGGAACATTTGCTATAAAAATAACATCTTAATGTTAGAAATTTAACTCTTAACTCAAGAAAGCAGTCTTAAAACTTTTATATATTAGTAATTTATTAAACATTTAATAAACAAAGTATATTATCTTTTTATGTCTTCAACCTTATATTTAGCAACTGATGACTTAGGTGTTATTATGATATTTATAAGGATTAATTTACACTGATTCATCATAATCATTTTTAGATGACTTGTGAGAAAAAAATGTAACATTGTTACCATTCTTAGGCAATATATACCTGTCTAATCTTCTATCAAGAAAAAAATTCTTGGAGGTCATCATACAACAACAACAAAAAGTAAACATTGCATTTATAAAGGCAGTATTTTGGATAAATATTATCTTTATCTTGACTAGCTAAAAGATTACCTGGATAAGAATATGTCATCAAACTGAAAGACATCATTACTCTTATGAACTCACTGGTAAGCCACATGCACGGAAGTGTTTGGTAACATGAATATCTATTTATCTATATGTCAAATTAAATAAAACATTTGGAGGATAATTTATATCTGAAAGTTAACACATAGAGGCATAAATATTAAAGCTGCATCATTTATAACATTTATGTTGCCGAACTTTAAAGCTTTTATACGCAAGTCCCACGTAATCAAGTCTATCAATTTCATCCTGCAATTGACTCTTTTTTATGGAAACCTCTAACAGAACCAGAAGTCTGTAAGGGCAAAACATAAAAAGAAAAATTTTGAGCTCAGCGATTACTTTAAAATAAGAAGCTTCAGGTACTTTAACCAGTTATTAAAACACAACAGGTAGATGATCAGACAAGATAATATGTAGAAAACATAATTACATTCAATGTAAGTATACTTTTAGATGGATTTGCTATGCTGAATTATTTATTATAGGTTTATAGCTATAAATTTTTATAGCTAGAATTTTTTCCAGAGGTTATTTATCAGCTCTCCTTTTTCATTTGTGAGTCGTACATGAGTCATTTTCTTTAATAGTTAACTTACTCTTAAGACCTTGCCTGAACACTGTGACCTAATGACCAGTGAGAGTCCATGGGGACAGAGAGAAGCGCTTCGAGGCTTGTCTTTTCACTCTAATGTATTCATGGAGAAGAATCCATCTTTTAAAATCTTCTATTTAAAATCTGTCTTAAATTGATAAAGACAATTTGATATTTTGTTGAGTTATCCATAATGTTGTGAGCTCTGTTTTGTAGCACAGGGTCTTCTTTTTCTATTTCTGGAGAGAGATAAAGGAAGAAAAGGATAGAGAAGAGAGGATTTTCGCCTGAGGGCCGGCGCCGCCCCCCTCCTCCAGGGCTCCCCAGGGCGGGAGTGAGGCGCCGCCCACCCTGCGTCGGGGTGCTGCTGCCTGGGGGAAGCCGCGCACGCCTCTCCAGTGCGGTCACGGTGCTGCAGGTGCCGGTCCGCTCCTTTCAGAGCCAGAGCTTCCCAGATGGGCGGTTCCACCTTGTCATCCCAGAGGCAGCACAGCTTGTGGTTGGCCTGATGATTAGTAACTAATCATTAAGGGCCAGTAACAGTCTGCCCTGTTACTCCAGACTCAGAAAGGGCCTCGATTGGCAGCTCTGCCCCATTTTCTGGAGGGAGGACGTCACTGACTAGTTCAGGCATCTTTCTAGCTACACCCACATCAACTGTGTGTCCAGAACTAGGACACTTGCTTTGGAAGGTAGCTCTTCCAAACAACTTTTATCAACAGATCAGTGAAACAAACGCTTGTCTAAAAAAGTTTCATTTTACTAAAAATAAAATTACCTCAGTCATTTATACCTGGCAATGTATAATATACATAGGGAACTAACAGGTTTTGAAAAGTCTGGAGATATCACTTAGTCCCTGCAGACAACGTATCACACATTTTAGATATGGAGATAAGCTTGAGCCAGCGTTTTTAATTTGGGGGGCAGGGTCTCGCTTTGCAGTTCAGGCTGGCCCTGAGCTCACTATGCACTTCAAGCAATCCTCTTGCCTCTGCCTCCTGCGTGCTGGGCTTACAGGCATGAGCCACCACAACTGGCACTGTGGTGCATGGTATGGAGGATCTTGTGGTGTGTGATGTGGGACCTTGTCCTTGCGAGGCAGATGCCAGAAACACTGAGCTAAATCTTTGGCCTGAGCCAAGATTATTATACTAATACTGCAACCAAATAAGCGGGAGGAAGGAAAAAAGTTTGCATTAGAGAAGCAATCTCAGGAGAGCTAAAAAAGAAATGCCTACAGGCAGGTTTATGCAGCATCTCTAGCTCATAGGGAGATCGTAGAAGACACTGAGAAGGTCTTTTCTCGAGCCAGTGGGCCTCTGAACCACAGCCCCTCTCCTTTCTCATCCCATGTGATGGGACAGACAAGGCTTCTCCGCCCTGCAGTGTGTGCCTCTCCCTGACACCTAATATCAGAACAAATTGTTACAGGATTTCAGACAGACAACAGGGAGGCTGAGGTTACCAGTGTTGAGGCCTCAGGCTCCACATCTCTCTTTATCTCTTGGCTGGCTTGCCCAGAGAAAATGCTGCCAGGCTGGACACCTGAGAGTCCAGGAGCCTAAAATAAGGGACTACCTCACCTCCGCACAACAAGGTTTGGCCTGAAGGTGGCCGTGGAGGTGAGCACTGTCTCTGTCCAGATGGATACGGAAGGCACCGAGGGAGGTTGGACCTCCTCTCTAAAGTCAGAGTGTCTGAAAGGAGCAGGTGTAACTTGCACCACGCCGTGTCCACTGTCACAAGTAAGCCTACGATGTGTCTGTAGGGCGCTTGGCCTTCAAGCTGACAGCCACCTCAAAGAATCAAGGTTTAAGAATGTTTAAACTGATACTAGTTTGAGTCTGTAATTCTGAGGTAATATTTTGAAAATAACCAATGGTAGTCTGAGCAGTTGGGTCAGAGTGAATCTAAGTGATCAGTGCAGTCACCTCTTAGGTGCAATCAAATGCCTGAAAGTACTGTTGTGTGTTATGTTCAAGTGCTGAGATAATTTGTTCAAGAGCAGAGTTTCCCATCCAATCTCAAGTGCAAGTGGGAGCCTTACTCTGGCTCATAATCTGAGTACCATAATGTGTGTAATATTTAACTGATAAATATTATTATTTGTAACACAACGAGTTAACCAAGTGTCACTAGCAGGCAACAAGACACTTATGTACTATCGGGCCTACAGTGATGATCAGAGGCATTACATTGAATTATCTTTGGCTCCTAATTACCAAGGCAGGAAACTGGATGGGAAATATCAACAACAGTGTTGTCAGAGGGGTCATGAGCAATCTGTACGAGCCTATGTATGTGCTGATTATGATCCATTCCAATAGTGTGAGGGGAGGAAGGGAACAGAGGGGAAATATGGCTCTTGATAGGGGAAAGGTGAGTGGCTGGGGGGAGGCATAACAAGGGCCCAGCAAGCTCAGGATTCCACGAAGGTGGAAATCCAAAGGCCAAACAGTTCCAGGCATCCATGGATGAGAATTTGTGAGAAAGTTAGGTCTTGGACAGAACTAGGGATGCCAGCAGTATCATTACAGGACTGATGGTGGGCTCCTCCAGTGTAAATGGGCCCAATGAGATAAGATTCATATATCATTGGGAGAAAAAGGGAACACAAGGTCTATTAGTGACATTAGAAACAAAACAAAGTGTATGATTCATGAGATAGTAAATATCAGCTGTTAGAGTTCCAACCAGGATCCCTTAAAGGACCAAGAGAGGACAGCCAGGGCGGCTTGTTGTGGCTATTGGTGTTGGATTAACATACTGATGTAGATATAGATTTAAAATCACCAACAACTGGAACACAAGTCAGGGAAAGTCAGACATTTGAGTTTAAAGTTTATCACTAGGGATAGTTTTATCCTAGAAGCCACCAGTATGATATTAGGAAACAGAAACACATTAATATATTATGAAGTCACCAATAATGATTGCTACAAACCAGGTTCAAACTGTCCAAGGCATTTGTCTTGTCTTTTCTGTCACTGAGCAGTATAAGTGCTCTCTTAGTCACGTAAAAAAGCTCACTTTTGATATTAAACTCAGAAATAAGAGTTGTAGCCTTTGTCTGAAATCGGTTAAACTAGAGAGGAGAGTTGCGACCTGAAAGGAGACTGTGAGGATCGGGGCTGTAGCCTCCAGTGTCCTCTGAGCAACAAAGGTCTTTCAGAAAGGATAATTTAGGCTCAATCAAACTTAGAGCAGTTTAAAATAATTGAACACATGCATTTCCACGGAGTGTCTCCTCCGCAAACCTGCTTCCAACATACTTCTGCTTTAAGTTTTGCCACTGTCCCTTTCTTCTGTACTGGTGGGTCAAACACTTGTACAAACTGTTCTCATATCAAAATTATTCCTCTCTCTATAAAACTTTTCCCATATTCTCTTTTCTGCTTTACTTGCTATAAGTGCCTCTTTCTCAGTCTCTCTCCTGCATTCTCAAAGTGTAAATATACATAAAAAACTTTAAGTGACCTTGAAATTATGTTACCTCTACTGAAGTGCCAGGAGAACAAATTGATTCTCTAGCTGTAGTCTAAGAAGTTGCAAAGCATAAGAAATGTACTAAGCATGTGAATTTAAAAATACCCATTCAAACTGGAAACCAAAAGTAAATTCATTAATCAGCTGAGATTTGTAGCAATGGGCTCTTGTAAATTTAGGAAATGGTATTTATGTCCAGTAGGTCATCTTGGGAAAAGTTCAGGGAAGAGTTTTCTTTTTCTATCTTTGTTTCCTAAGACCCGCAATGTTTTTTGTTTATACTTTGTCACTGTGACTGAGTTTTTCTTAATCTTCTCTAGAGGAGGTTTTATGTGTACACAGAGAGTTTTATTTTTATACATAGAAGGGGTAATATTTATGGTCTAATTATCTGTTTTAGCTCATACGGGAAGTTATTTGGCTGCTACAACTATCTACCTTATCTTACCTTGTGTTAGTTTCACTGTCCTTAGAACAACAGTCTCAGGTATTCTATGGCTTCTGCATAGAGACAGAAAATACGAGGAAAGTAGGCCAGCCACAAATGAATTGGGACAAGCCTGCCTCTCCACCAGGACCCATCACACACAAGCACAAAATTTCACAATCACAAAAGGAGCTAGAAGCCGGGTCCAGAAACAGGGAAGGCAAAGCTGTTACTCACGCCCTGTAGAAGTGGTGGTGACACAAATGAAAACGCTTGCTGACACTGAGAAGCTGTATGCTTTTCTTCCTAACTCATAAGTGTCCTTCTGCCCTCATAGGATTTTTGAGATCATTTTTTGTTTACCTTTTGAATACCAATAAAATATTAAATTCTTGCAAAAGAATTTAATTTAATTTATATTGATAGCAAAAGGCATTGCATTTATAAAACCAACTTTTTGATATCAAACATGTAAAAACAAGACTGTCTGAAAACTTATGTAAACATTCTTTTATGGAAATTTCAAAAGATTCAAAAAAGAAAATTCATTGAGCTCAAACAAACCAGCTGTAGGTGTTAGGCTCAGCCATGGAATCCTTGAACCTCTGTAAAAGTATTTATTAAAGTTTCTGTGGAGAGTGCATGATAGTTAACACATTGCATCATAAGAGTAGTTTTTCCTGTACTGTCAGAAGCAGTTTATGCACAATGAGAAGCAACTACTTTTAATCTCGAGGTATGTGTATGAAGAGGTTGTGGTGGCTTTGGATCAGTTCCCTTGCCAGGGAGTGAACATCTTGTGACTGACTCTCTGTTGATATCTGCACATGAGAGGTTATGTCCTTATTCCTTTTATCTGAAATGAAGTATCCATCGAGATTAAATTTTGAGTGGCAAGGACCAGCCTGATAGTATCTTCTATATTTTGGACATTTTTGCTTTGACTTTGTATCAATGTATAGTCCATTATTTTTACCATCTTTATAAAAGTGATCCCTTTGCCAGTAGTAACATTTGTATGCTGTGTAACATGTTGCCTTTGTGCAATATTTAAATGTTTTCCCTTAAGAGGAGCCTCTCTAAGAAGAGAAGGCAGATGGTTAATCAAGGCTATGAGGGGAGAAAGGAGTGGACGGCCATGGGAAGTTTCTCCTTTGGAGCGTCTCTTGTTTGTGAAGCGGGAAGAGCAATCTCACCAAGGCCAGCTCACCGTGCAGCAAGGTGGGCACCCTTCACCGAGCTAAAGCACTGTTTCAACTTCAATTTATTCCCAGATCTCTTAGTCCAAGCTACTCCTTGACAGGAAACAGGGATCTTGTTGGTGAATGACAATTAACAATTCAGTAACCTGAGGCTCCAGAACCAAGAATCCAGACACTTTTAAAAGGTATTGCAACTGCTGCCCAAATCATTTTTCTTCTTTGGAAAAATTTGACCCATGACAGTAACACAAGTGAAAAGATATCAGCAAAAGATAAGAGGAAGAGTGTGGTGGTATCTTGGTTCACAAACTTAATTTGTTCTATGATTCTGGGCAAAATGGCCACTTTTGTGTTTGTGTAAAAATAAAAATAACCACAGTCATGTTTGTCACAAACTAAAACAAAATTTTGCTAAATGCTTCCTTTTGTAAACTGAAGTACATACAGTGGCATATAAAGAAACACTGCCCCTCATCAGGAAATTGTTGGGCATTGATTATCCCTCAGTTTAAACCACCAAGGCTTTGACTGCACCGAGACGTCCCAGCCCTTCCTTTCATGCGTGACCATGTTTCCTTTACTGAGACTAAAATGAAGAGGTGCATGCTGTGATTCTTCCCCAGGCTTTGGGAGGCTGGTCCTCTGCACTGAGTGGTAGCTGCAGGGTTTTCCTTGTACTTTTATACCTCACAGTGCTGACCCAGTGTTTACCTCGGATGTGAGTTTGTGCTCCACATGCATTTGGCAGCATTGTCTCAGTGTGTGACTGTGGATGTGCAGAGGATGAAAAAGATGATGTGGAGGTAAAAATTGGTTGAATTACTGAAAACCTGGAGTGGCTGCTTCTTCAGCGTCAGAAAGCCTCAGGGAAACAGCCCTGAGCTGTGTCCTCTGCAGATACTTATTTGTAACTCAAGGACACGAGAACAGAGATGTAGAAGAAAAGCCCTCACAATAGACTGTGTAGGCACTTTGCTCAGGGGGCAGGGTCAGAATGGGCTGGGTTGTTGGTGACTCACGTTGATCTAGTTTCAGCAGTTTAATCAAAGAGACACACTGGCTGCAGAAACATCTCTAAGAATAATTGCGTTTTGTTCTGGCATCTGTTGTGTCTCAGCCCTCTCTGCAGTCTTACCATGCATCCTGAATCCTGAAATGCCACATAGCAAGTCCCTTCATTTTTAACATTCATTTCAAGGATTCCTTTGGCAACAGTCTCCTTGTACATCCATTTTTCCTGGATGGGCAGGATGCATGTAGTCAAAATAACCTTGCTACCAAGACTTACTTTCAGATTTATTGTCATCCCATTCAAGATAACATTTGAAATAATGAAACAGAAGAGAAGATGCAGAATCAACTGCAATCATATGCAGCTTCCTTATCCTTGACCGAGGGAACAAATATTGTCACTGGAGGAAAGTATGTGGCAGTCTCAACAAATGGTGTCAGGAAACCTAGCTTTCCATGTGCTGAAGACTAAGCCTAGAACTCTGCACCTTAACATGCACCATACTAAAATAAAAATGGAGTAAAGTCTACATGCAGTCTGCTGGAAGACAAAGCAGGTAACACTTTGGACATAACTAAAAAGCATTTTGAGTAGAACCCCAATTGCATAAGGCATAATAAGAATCAATGATTGACCTTTCATGAAATGTAACTACTGCACATAAAAAACAAATTCTCAACAGAATGAAGAGACAACTGCAGCATAGGAAACAATTTTTGCCAGCACTCCTAGGACAAAGGACCAAAATCCAGAATATAGCAACTCAAAATTATTAGATTCCCAAATTTAAAAACGCAATAAACCTGGGCATCTAAAATGAATAGACACTTCTCAGATGAAGAAATACAAACAAGTAATAAATACATTAAAAATGTTTGACATCCAGGCTGTTTGAGAAATGCAAATTAAGGCAACAATAAAATTCCATCTCATTTCACAAAGAATTACCATTTTAAAGAAACAAACAACACCAACAAAAAATGTTAGGGATGCCACCAGGAATAAAAGCAATCTCTCTTCATTGTTATGAAGTGTAAACTGATATAACCACTATGGATATTAGTATTGAAATTTCTCAAAACATCAAAAATAGAAATTCCACTTAACCCAGCTATTGGCCTTCTAGGTAAATTTCTGAAAGAGTTAAAGAGATTGTATTACAGTGGTGTATGCAAGCCAATATATGTAACAGCAAAATTACTAATAATCAAAACTTGGAAGCAGGCTATATGTTCATCAACAGAAGAATGTGTAAAGAAAAGGTGATCTTCATACGTGACGGAATACTACATTGCTATAAAGATGAGTAAACTTGGTCATTTGTAGGAAAATGAGTGCACCTTGAGACCAGAATATTAAGTAAAATAAATCAGACAAACAAGCATGAATATTACCTCGTTCCTCTCAAATGAAAATCTACTACACAGAGTATAAAATAAAAGATAATAGGAAATAACAAAATGGATCTTTAGCAGTGAACTGAGAGAGAGAGGGAGTAAAGAGGAGGAGAGGGACGGAGATGTCAGAGGACGGGTGCAGGGCTGTGCGCATGCACCACCCCCGAGGGACGTGGTGATCTTGTACTGCAAACACGTACCAAAACGGGAGGAGCAGTTAATGCCGGCAGAGTGGCTCAGGCCTGCAGTGCCAGGACTTGGAAAGCAGAGGTGGGACTGATGTGAGTTCGAGGCTCGCCTGGGCTCCAGAGTGAGCTCAGGACCAGCCTGAACTGTGAAGGGAGACCCTGTCTCACAAAACAAAAAAATGAAGAAGAAGAAGGAGAAGAAGAAGGAGGAGGAGGAGGAGGAGGAGGAGGAGGAGGAGGAGGAGGAGGTTAAAAACAACACAAACACTACGAACTGTCATGTCCGTGCACCAGTGTGGAAGGTATTGGCCCATTTTACAGGAGGGGAGTTTTGTTTTTAAATAGGTAATCTAAAAGTTTTTTGGTTTGCTCAACCTGCTCCCTTGTCTTGGGATCGCGCTCCTGTTCCTCATTTATTCAATTAGGCCAGTTTATAAAGTGTGATATTCCTAAAAATTGTGGGATGTGAGGCATTCAATAGGGAGAGTTAAATGAATTAAATGTCAATAGAGAAATCTGAAAGGCATCACCTTGGATAACTTCATGTGATTCTAAGTTGTCTTTTTATTTTTAAATTGATTTTACTGGTACATTTTAGGCACACATTATGATCACATTCAACACTGAGGATGTGTACCTGTGCATGACACACCTTGTTTCTCGTTTTTCCCATTCCTCTGCCTCCCTATAACCCCTGTCTTCATAGATGCTGTGCTTTGAGGGGTAGCAGAAACTTGGACCAGTAGGATGAGTGCACAGAGTTGCCACACAGACTCTGGGGAGCATTTTGAGAACTCTTCTGCCTTTAATGCAAAATACAGTCATTTATATGGTAAATGGTAGAAGCCGTAAACATACAGGTAGGGTGAGTCGTGGGTAGGTTGAAGCACGCAGAGGTGGGTGGTTGTAGATTGGCTGAAGTCCTGGCTTGGCTTGGGGGGTAGTCATGGAAATGCCGGCTGGGTTGAACTTCAGCCCAGCCAAGCCTGGCTTTCACCTTCAGATGTGATCTGAGTACACATTCTCCCATTTTCCAAGGTGCTCCCCTGCCTAGAGCAGCTGAGCGCCTCACTGTCCCCTTCAGCGTGATCTCTCGGATCTCTTGTCTCCTGTCCTGCCTTATGTCTAGATGCCCCGTAGAGCCTCCTGTCACTGCAGGTGGGGCTTTTTCAGGAGGGCTGGTCCTAGTGTGTGTGACACTGGAGTTGATTCATGGTGGAACCTCGGGCTCGAGTGCGCCGGGATGAAGGGTATGAGTGCCGCCGCCCTGTGCAGCCTAAAAGAGATAAAGGCGCTGAGCAACACTGCTAGGGCCTCTGCTGCTTTTGCTATCTTCTCTGCGTCGTGAACAGTGGCCCCTTTGTATGTGCTCCCCGCCTGGGAGCCAGTGTTTTATGCACTGAAGCTTCTACAAACTAGGAGCTCAATTAAATCTTTCCCCTTTTACCTTGGGTGTCAGTTATTTTGTCTGTCACAAGAGAAGGTACTCAGCCCTTTCTGCTTTCAAGCTTGTAGATGAGCAACCTGCCATCAGTCTCTTAACCCATTAGACCACTTTTACTACTTCAATTCACTATACCGGGCAATTTATGTTTCTAGGTTTAAGCTTTCATTGTTTCCTGCCATAGAGTCCCCTCTTTCTTTTGCAGTCCGGTGAGTTTATATATTTCATGTGGTCATTCTCCCATGGCCTCTTTCTCAGCCGTCCAGATAAGTGAGCTGCACTGTGCTGGAGTCCGCAGCGCCCTGTGCATACTTCACAGCTCATGCGTCAGCCACACTGCATTACACTGTTTTCTGTCCAGTTCTGGGGACATGGATATGTCCGCTGTCCACCTTTGGTCTTCCAGCACCTAGATGGGCTAGTCAGGTAGGACTTGTCTGTAACCGAGGCTGTGGGCCATCATCTGATGGGACACTTCAGTCCCTCATGTGTGCTGTTGCGCTGGCAATGTGTGCACATGCATGCATGTGAATGTAATGTAAATGATTCTTCTATTTGATTGTTATTTAGAAAATATTAAGTTCTCATACTTGCAGTCTGTGCTAAGTCAAAGGCAAGTAAATACAAAGTAAATGTATATATGAGTTCTCAGTACTTTTATAGAGAGGATATAAAAGCACCAAAGTATAATACTCAACAGTTTCTTTTTTTTAATTTTTCTGCAGATTGCTGCCAATTCCTGGGGAAAGTCCTGGGGAGAGAATGGCTATTTTAGGATCCTTCGAGGAGTAAACGAATCTGACATTGAAAAGTTGATTATCGCAGCTTGGGGCCAACTGACAAGTTCAGACGAATCGTAACATATTGAAGTTCTGTAAAGTGTGTTTAACTCTTTGAGTTGGAGTTTAGCAAGATGAGGTTCCTTGTGACAGTGGTATCTTTATCTCTTCACCCTTTATATAAATGTACCCGTCTCACCCAAGGCTTGTTCTCCTCCTTCTTATACTGAGTGTACGGAAACACTAACAGCCGCAGAGTGGCTTGCTGACTAAATTTCCAGTTTGCCTTTTCCTCCTCTCAGGATAGGATCCCCTTTGCCGTGTTCTCAGATAGTGTGACAGAGTCTTTCTTAGAAGTGCACATAACACTCCCAGAGATGGTAAGGGCTTTCTCATGGGTCAAGAAGGTGTTCAGATAACAAACAATAAACTGGAAATTCAACAATGACCCATGTGTATGTGTCAATGTGTATATATCTTTCTCCATTTGTTTGCTTCTTTTTTGCTTTCTGAGGCAAGGTCTTACTTTATAGTCCAAGATGTTCTTAAACTCTCTAGGTAGGTCAAGCTGTTCTCAGAAGCCTCATCCTCCTGCCTCAGCCTCCTGAGTGAAATCACAGGCTTGCATCACCACACCCAGCTCCTAATACACTATCTTTACAACTGAGCGTCCTGGATTCCAACGCTGTTTCCATTTTGCTGAAAGCAGCTGATAGAGATGATGAGCCATTCCTACAGTAAGCTGACACTTTCTCTCACTGCCAAAACCTAACTTGTAATACAGTGACAAGACAAGCAACTTTCCCCAGGAAGTGACTGTCCTTTATGCCACCGTGTAATGGTATGTGCAGTGAAGATGTTAAGGAAAGATGAGCATCAAGGCTAACAGCAGATGTGGAGTCTGGTCCCCTCATAACCTTGCTTTGGGGAGCCAATCACTATGTAGAAAGCCTATTAAAATTAGCTTCAAAACTGTGTTAGAAAGAACGTATTTACTTCCCAAATAGCAACAATATGATACCATAGGTAACAAAGAATAAC
>PVIR01041007.1:0-13036 GCA_004026965.1 Petromus typicus
TTACTTTTTTGTTACAATCTCAACATTGTCCCCTTTCACCTTATTTTAAATGTTTCTTATTGAAGATTTTTAAATTGAATCTGAATTTTGACACATTTTTTAATTGAAATCTTCATTGGTACAATACATATACACATTATGATTGCTCTCGACAATGAGAATTTGTACCAGTATATGACACAACTTATGTCTCATTTTTTTTCCCCATAGCCCTACCCATTCTACCACCCCCAACCCCTAAATACATAAACTTTGTTTCCTATTTTTTGTTATAATCTCGATATTTTTCCTTCTTCACCCTATTGACAGATTTTTCTTTCACTGTTTCTCTGATACAGTATAGAGCATACTTCAAATTTTTACATTCATAAAGCCATGCTAGTATAAAAAGTTAGGGTCTACCCTTAAGGAAATAATGGGATTACATGAAGAACCAAGAATCTGAAGAAAGAATGTTTCCAAGTAGCTCATTAGAAGTGACTGTCCTTCCATTGCTATCTGCAATGCACAGTCACCGACATATGAGTGATAAAGACAAAATCCCTACTCAACAAGTCATGCCAGGGAATCTGATGATGCATAAACTCATTTTCTTTGAAACTTTGATTTTTGACATTTCTAGTGGCAACTTCTTGGAAGGATTTGTTTAATTATTTTTCTCTTTAGAAAAAAAAAATGTTGCTCCTAAGTCATTGTTATACGGTGTATGAGATGGTGCACATCTGTTATATCTAAGGAGACATTACAGATTTCTTTACTCAGGAATTTATAGAATAATATTAATGAGATGCTATACTTAGAAAACATATGCATGTATACTTTGCATTGACCTATTTTATATGCACATTTTCACATATATGTACACATGTACTTACACTTTTACACATAAATGGAGAAATGATGATCAAAATATGTAAATTATTCTAAACTTAAATATCAACTTTTGATACATCAATGATATTACAGGCAAATTCTTTGTTAAAAAAGAGTCCAAAAAACACTTTAAGGAAAATTTTATTAGCTCTCTCTGCCATTTATGCTGCTACAATAAAATAACAATGATGTCATACTTTATAAGATGCAGAAATATACTGAGCTATAGCTAGAGCCATAAAATTTATTATTCTGGGAGACAATGCATAACTTTCTTTCAATTTCATCTCTGTTCATACATAAATACTTTTGTATTATTTATTATTTTTTCACATCACACTATCTAAACCTCAGGTCTATTTTAAAATGTCTGTGGAAAAGGTGTGTTATGCTCATGTCACTATTTTTCAAAGGAATGTCCAAGTTTTGGTCAAATTTCTGTACTGTTTTGTGTCATATAAACTTCTTATCCTTTTAGTGCAATTAAAATTTCCAATTTTGTACATTATTTCCAGATAAAGCATGAAGTTAATAAAAGCAGACATGATATCTGCCTCTACTTTCTACTGCTTCTAAATTGCCAAATAAAATGCCAGCGCAATTGTGACAAATAAGTAAATAGATTAATAAGTAGAATGGTACAACTTAAAAGAAGATGAAAAACTCTAGATATTTCTTGAAATATTAACTATAGATTAAGAGTATATGTGTAATGCTAGCACAGTACTTCATGATTAATTTCTTTACATTCATCTACACAATTATGTAAATACAATAACCACCACAATATAATTTATTTCTTAAATGAACCAAATTTGAAAGGAATGGGGAATTGTTTTGTGGGTTTAAATGATAAAAAGATATCCCAATGTATACAGAAAAGCATTGTTAGTTAAGTCTATTTTAGGATTCTGACAGGTTTTTAGAGAAGCAATTACCAGAAGACTTTTATGAAAGATAAAGTTACTATTGGTTCCATTTTTTAAAGAGAAGCTTAATGAAACTCTGGGAAAAGTATAAATTAGATTGAGAAGTAAAACATACACTTCATATAAATGTGAACTCTCCAAGACAGCCTTTATTTCCTATCATAAAAAATCAGAGAAAATTGATAGGGTGAAACCAGTGTGAATATATAAAGTTATCCTAAATTTCCTTCTTTCATTTGAGATTTTTCAAAATTCCATTATATACTATTAGCATTACTTGTACTGATGTAAACAATAGTATTATAATATATTTTACATTGATATTCAATATATGAACTAAATTCTTTTAATGTGAATCAGCTGATAAGAAGCAGTTTTCAAGTTCAGCTGCTATTTCCATAACAATTCACATGGAATTTATAAACTTAAATTTTCTATCCATAACATCTATTCAGAGAAGAAATCACGGAGATTTTAAAGAGTACAATGCAATTATATTTGCATTTTCCAATGTAATTTGGGTTAATATTATCCTAAATTATACACTTTTATGAGACAAGTTATTGTAGCCTGAACTATAAAAATGAAGAATATCTAGTAATAAAAGTTATAATCCTTGACAAATTCATTATATTGTCCAAGTTCTGTTTATCTTTTAGCTCACCGGGCTTTCTCCAGGACATCTCCAATAAATTTTATTACAGAATACTTATTTTACTTTTGTCACTATTTCAGCCAACATTTTGCATAACTGAGTCTTATTACAGTCTCATCTGTGAAATGAGCCATTTTTGCTTTTACTTCATTTTGGTTGAGCATCTTTTCGTGACCTGTTCATATTATCGTCATCATTGTCAATATGACAGTAACTGTCATATTTGGTAAACGACTGTATAAAATATGAGTCTCTTTATCTCTTATTTCACTTATTCTCATAACTTAGCATTTTCATGACTCATTTTCTTTCTTCGCTGGCTGTAATGGTTAATTGATTGTGTTAGCTTGAATAAGGAACTCAAGTTTCTCAAGTCAATTGCGTTGGTATAGTTCTGGGTATGGTGGAGGTCTACGTAAGGCAGAAGATTACACCCAGGGAAGCTTGTCATCTGAATATTAGAAAGAGGAAAAAAAAAGGAAATCTCATTTTTGTTTCTTTAGAGGATCACTGGTGTTTCTGGTCATTCTGATCTCTACCCCTAACTATGGGTGGCCATTGTAAGCCAATCTTGTAAATTTGTATATATTCGTGAATCTGGCATGAAATCTGTTTCCCTAGTTAGTCTGGCTGACACACTAGTTAAGATAGAGTCCAGGCTCTTCAGCATGGAAAGCTCATAGTGAGACATTCTCACATGTGTAGCAAAATCTTGTATTGACTCAATACAGACATTTGGTGCCATGTTTGCTTGTCAAGATCATCCAAGAAAGGGGCTGTACATGTCCTCAACACCACCTTCCTCTCAAAATAGACCCTACTGCTCTCCGTCTCTGAGCCATTCATAACTTCCTCCTATTGTTCTATCAATCCATTCTTACATCTAGATGTAGATATCTTTTAAGTATATCCATCTTTGTTAATGTTCTAGCAAAATATGCATTTGTTCTACTTTCTATTAAAGCTTTGTGAAATAAATGTCTATATTTGATCTCTCTTCTCTGCAGTTGTTATTTTATCTTTTTGGAGTTGACATGACTGATGAGCTCATCACCAGCTACTATGCTCTGCCTCAGTTTCCTTCCAGAGTCAAGGAGTACCACCAGTGGTACCACAGTCTGATGACACCTCCCATCTTGAACACTTTCTTGGAACCAGCTTTCTGATGGGAAACGCCTTTACCAATGGCGAACTTCTAATGGAAATGGCTTATCCTACTGACTGATGTAGTAGTTTGTACAGTTTGCACTGTGCCTCAGTTTTAGACAACTTTGAGGGACACACCTACATTTAATGCTCCTTAGAAATTTGAATGAATCTTTTGTCTCTTATTAAAAATACTTTTTTTATTAGTACATGCTCCCATTATATAATGACTACTTTCATTGTGGTACGTGGAGACATGTACACAAGACATCTGAATTATTTTTCTATTCGCTTTCTTTCTCCCTCCTACCCCTATCTCCATCTCTTAGTCTCCTTATATTTAGTAAGAGATCTATCTCCTTTTTCCTAATATTTATCATTTCTTTGGTAGTTTATTTGTATTTCTGGTTTCATACATAAGAAAAAAGCATGTGATATTTAATCTTCTGTATCTGATTTACTTCATCAACTTTATGTCCTCAGGGTCCCTCCATTTTTCTACAAAAGACTCATGTTTATCTCTCTTTATGGTGGAATAGCTGTGGATTACATTATACGTACTGCTATCCTCCCCAGACTCCACTGTCAAAAACCAGGGGAAATCAACCTCTGTTGTCAGGAATGTCATTTGACGATGATTAAAACCTAATCTCTCTAGGAAAAGCTTCCAGCGAATTATTCCCCTGTCTAGAACTAGCCCATACTCAAATACAGACCTCAAAATCCAGATCTGCTAAAGCTGAAAAGATGTCCCACTCCAGAGTTCCAACACTGTGGAGTATTTCCCCACATCAACTTAATCCCCTTAGCTCTGCACATACTCCATGACACTATGAAGCCTTTTCTCCAATTACAGCCTATTTTTAGGTAGAATTGTCTAGTAATACTGTCTTCAATTAGCCAGTTCTGCCCTATAAAACTGCCTTTAGTGGGCCGGGGAGTTAGCTCAGTTGTTCCGATGCCTGTCTTGCAAGCGCGAGGGCCTGGGTTCAATTCCCCAGTTACCACATACCATACTGGGTGTGGAGACTCACGCCCAGCAGCAACCAGTACCACATACCACAGTGCCCGGCGTGGTGGCTCACGCCTGTAATCCCACTACTCGGGAGGCAGAGGCAGGAGGATTGCTGTGATGTGAGTTTTAGGCTGAGCTCAGGGCCAGCCTGAACCACAAAGTGAGACCCTGTCTCAAAAAAAAAAAAAAAAAAAAAAATGCCTTTAGCTGATTTTCAATGATATGACAGCTGAAGACCTCATAGTTTAGCATGGTCATAAAATTATAATAATGAAAATAACAATTCATTCTTTCCATCAGATACATGCTAGACAACCAATGGCATAATGTTTCAGATAGTGCAGAGGAAAAGCATATATTTTTTAGTACATTCATGGGCATAAAAATAAAATATTCACAATACATGGAATTTCTTTTGTATTAACTAATGTCATTTGATTTTTGTTTGTTTGTTTTCTTTTGTTTTTTTGAGACAGGGTCTCGCTTTGTGGTTCAGGCTGGCCCTGAGCTCAGCCTCCAACTCACATCACAGCAATCCTCCTGCCTCTGCCTCCCAAGTACTGGGATTGCAGGCGTGAGCCACCATGCCCGGCACTGTGGTATGTGGTGTTGGTTACTGCTGTGTGTGAGTCTCCACACCCATTACGGTATGTGGTTACCGAGGATCGAACCCGGGTGCTTGTACTTGCAAGACAGGCACTGGAACCACTGAGCTAACTCCCCGGCCCTAATGTCATTTGATTTTTAACTGTGCTTTTTTATTATGTATTGCAATAGTGTCCAATATTCTCACCCAACCAAATCTGGAGCTTCTGGTTTTTGTATTTGTGCATTTTTAAAAATTATTTTTTATATAAGAGTGTGAGTGGAAAGAATGGGATAGATTGGAGAAGTTAATACACAGAAATCATGTCAGTGCAGAAGGTACACAGGTGAAAGAAATTGCCAAAGTGTGTCAGAGTCCTCAGTTTATGATAACTCGGTGTGTAATGTGTAGTGGTATTTACCCACATCAGGGTCCTAGAGAACAGGTCCTTCAGTAAAATTTGAAATAACAGTATAATAAATTAATTTTCAGGTGCCTAAATGCTTCTTAATTAGAAACAAATTATTAGTTGTGTTTTTCACTATTTTGCATTCACTATATCTAAAGCTTTTCAGAAACAATGATGTAGAATGACAGAAAATAGTAATTTGCACACTATTTCTGTCTACCACGTTCAGAGGAAAAACAGAAACACATATACATAAATGCTGCCCATCTGGGTAATACACTGATAGAGCCTCAGTGTTAAAAGGGCTATAAAGAGATTGATAAGCAAAATATTGATAAATGTGTAATATATATAAACTAACATATATTCAAAATCTACATAGAAGGAAATATTAGTTAATAAATATTATTTGAGAATATACTTTTTTGGGAAAATGGTATTTTTAATTCACTCATACTAAAATTCTTTTCTAATTTATTAAATTATTGCATTTATGAGATAATATATGTGATTAAAGAACTAATACTTTATGTATATACCATGTTTAGACAGAAATGAACTTTTCACTATAAAACAAACATAAAATAAGAAAGAAATAGACATACAGAGCTATGCAAAGAAAATAATTTCCGGACATCAAAGAGCAAATGCACATTGCACTATGAAAATCTGTAATTTAAGCTCCAGAATACATAAGGATTCCTGACAAAACACCAAGTCTTCTGTCAATTTTCATGTTTGCAGAGAGAAAAGGCAATTTTAGGAGTTATAAATAAGACAATAAATATATAAAATAGCCTCATTTACATTTATTAGATTAAAATATATTTGTTAAGATCTTTATGGAGAATCTGGTGCATGCTAGTGAAAATCTTTAAATTTCAAAAATTAATAATATGTACATGTTGCCATTAAGATAATTTCTTAACTTAGTGGGAAACCAACAAATGCTAATAAATATCAATAATTTATAGTATTATATATTTATGAAGTAGTATTCTCTCTGCTAGGTAATTGTATTTAGTCACTCTGCTGAATAATGCAAGAAAACAATTTACACCACTGTTGTGATGTTTCTCCAAAAATTACATGGGGATTACAAAAGAGTAACAGAAATACTAAACCTAGAATTTGACATTGTTTGTGGAAGAAAAATGAGATTAGAGGAGAAGGACAACGGAAACCTTCAAAAGCAAAATGTGAATGTCTTTATTTTGACTCTTTGGTGAAGTCTAATAATGTGTAAAGTGAAATTAAGAAACTAATTTAATAGTGCAGAAGCAGAAGATTTCAGTCAGAGTGTAAAATATTACAGTTAAAAACATTTCATGTTCATAAGTTCTAACTAATGTAAAAAACTTAAAGAAGCCAAGGTTTTAAAAAAACTATAAAATAAAATAGATATAAAATTGGAAAAAATAGTACTTGAGGAAATTGAAACCAGTTGTTCAAATATACATGAAAATGCATATCACTGATTAAATAGACAAAATATTGATTTAGAGCTAATCTGTCTAAGCTTTTTCTAAATTCAAATTCATTTAGAAATAAAAAGCACCTTTCTTTCTTCTTTTAGTAACTTAAATATAAAAAATGGTAAAATAAATTTTGTGTATTAAAATTGAAATTAAAGAATTTCAATGAAAATAGATTGCACTAGGAGAACAGTTGCACTTAATTAAGTCTAAATTGCATGGTTTCTTTTTTTTTTTTTTTCCTATCTATAATGAAGTGATATCATCCCCCTGCAAAATCTAACATCTTAATTATTGTAGGAGAAATTAGGGCAAGTGACAGCATTAGGAAATCAAAGAATTTTGAATCATAATATTATTGCTTTACAACTTCATAATGATATGATCAGTTGTTAGAGAATCATAGTTTTTTTTAAAAAATAGAAAATATCTTACTCTTTTTCTTTTTTATTTATTTTTAATTGAAATCTTTATTGGTACATTACATGTATACATCATGATTGCACTCCACAATGGGGATTTGTACCAGTATAAGATACAAATTAATTCTCATTTTTCCCATAGCCCTACCCACCCTACCACCCCCTCATATGTATAAAATTTGTTTCTTTTCTTTTTTGTTATAATCTCATTATTTTTCCCCCTTCACCCTATTTCACTTTGAGTATTCTCTATTTCAAAATACATAACAAACAATTCTAGAACTCATTTACACCTTTATTTTCTCATACCAGAGAAAAGATGTGATATTTACCTATCTGTGACCTATTTATTTCACTTCTGAGGATATCCTCAAGGTATGTCCATTTAAGTAGAAATGATTCAAACTTATCATTTTTTATGGCAGAGTAATACTCCATTATGTAGAAGAATCACAGCTTTTTTATCCAGTCTCCAGCTGATGGACACTTGGGTTGTTTCCAAGATGTAGCAATCACAAACTGGGCTGCTCTAAACATGGGTGCACATATGTCACTGAGATATGAATCTTTTAATTCTTTTGTGTATACACCTAGCAGGTCGATGGTCAAGTCAAATGGAACCTCCAATCTTAGCTTTTTTGAGGAATCTCCAAACTGATCTCCACAGGGGTTGTAAGAGTCTACATTCCCACCAACAGTGGAGAAGGGTTCCTTCTTCTCCGCAGCCTCTCCAACATTTGTTGCTGGCTAATTCTGAAATGGCAGCCATTCTTTGTGGAGTGATATGAAATCTCAGTGTTGTTTTCAACTGCATCTCTCAACTGACTAATCATGTTGAATATTTCTTCATGTGCTTCTTAGCTGCTCTTACTTCTTACTCTGAAAAATATATATTCATTTCAGACACCCATTTTTGATTTGGGTCTTTAAATTCAGGTGGGTTGATTTTTTTGAGCTTTTTATATACTCTGGATAGTAACCCTTGGTCTGAGGAATGGCCGGTAAAGATTTTTTTTCCCAAATTGTTGGTTGCATTTGTTGCTATGTTGGTGGTTTCCTTTGCTGTGCAGAAGCTTTTTAAAAGAATGAGGTCCCATTTGTTGATTTCCTCAGCCAATTCCTGTACTATAGAAGTTTTGTTCATGAAGTCTTTCCCTAAGGCAATGTCTTCAAGAGTTTTACCTGACCTGTTTTGCAGCAGGTTTAAAGTGTCTGTTTTAATATTTAGTCCTCTTATCCACTTTGATTTTAGCTTGGTACATGGTGAAAGAGTTAGATCTAGTTTTAGTCTTTGGCAGATTAAAGCCCAGTTTTTTCAGCACCATTTGTTAAAGAGGCTGTCTTTCCTCCATTGAGGATTTTTGCCTCCTTATGAGAATCTCTCGTTATGGTCATTCAAAATAATTCATCATAGGGCTGAGGATTTGACTCAGTGGTTCCAGTGACTGCCTTGCAAGTGCAAGGTCCCAGGTTTGATCCCCAGTAACAACCTACCATAATGTTGGGTGTATAGGCGCACATGTGTAATCTCAGCGCTTGGAAGGCAGAAACAAGAGGATTGCTGAATTTGAGGCTGAGTTCAATACAAGCCTGAACTACAGAGCGGGACCCTGTCTGAGAAAAAAAAAAATTGTCACAAAATTGTATAATAAATCCTTAAGTTAATTTTCAGGTGCATAAATGCTGTTCAATTGGTAATAAATTATTTTTTACAATGATATTCAACACATAAGCATTTATATTTAGAATATTTTTAGATGATGGTCTCTGACCACTAGTTATTGTCATTTAATAAAAAGTTAAGTACTGTTAAATATTTAAAGATAAATTATTTTAATATTTTTGATGTTTATTATACAGTGTTTTCAATGATAGTCCTTACATTAGCATACTTGAAGTTACACTTGTAATCTTATAATATTAAAAAATACATATGAGGAAAGCTTGACTAGAGATACAGTATAATGCAACTAGTGTCCTGACTCAAATACCCCAAATTGGAAAAGATATGACTAGTAATTCATAAATACAAGTACAATAAGAAGTATACAGGATGTTTTCTAAGTGTTTCTGTTCAATTTTGATTCATGTTTCTCTTCATCTAAATTACAAAGTTTATGTTAATAATAGTTACTGTTTCTGTGTACATTACCTATTTTTTGAGGACATTATAAATATGGTGTCATACTTGTACATTTTCTATGTCTTTGTCCTCCAAATTTCCATTAATGTTACTATAATGTAACATTATACAGTATACAAATACTACAAATTTCCATTAATGTTATTATAATGTGACTAGGTCTTTTAAAATCTATTGTAGCAATTGTTATTTGACTTTACCAGTTTTGAAGAATAATTGTGCAGGACACTTTTAAATAAATGTTGTATGATAATATTTATCAATATTTCTCTAAAATATGTACAGTTCTGTGTCTCCTCTTTATGGATGTAAGCCCTTTTGAAAATATTCCACATATTTTCCCTTCCTGGTCATATCACTTCACATTTTTCCTGTTATAACTGAGAGTGATAATAGCTCCACATTCGCAACAAAATTTGATTTTCAGATTATTAATTATTACTAATCTGCTTCATGTAAGACATATCAGAAATAGCTTTATGCTTATCTACTTCTGTTAACCTCTGTTTCCTGTTTCTTAACATTTGTATTTTTATATGTGATATGCAACAGCTGTGCTATACATTACATTTGTACATATTTTATACTGATCTTTACATTATTTATAGTAGATGCATTATATATCATATATTTAATATTCTATTTGCTCATGTATATACTCACATGTTGCTAGAAGAATACTTATCTAATATACGTAATTATTTTTTTGATATTGCTACCTTGGTAATCCAAGTATCCTAAGTGTGAAACATATTAATTACTTGTGATCTGTACATATAACCAATATTTTCCTTAGTTGATGGCTCACATTTCTCCTTATTCATATTTTCTTTTTATTAAATGACTATTTTGATGTATTTGAATTTTTCAATGTGAATTTTTGAATTTTTACAAATCTTATTTAAGGCAAATCTTATTCATATTGAGAGTATGTATAATTTTATTTCAGAGTAGTTTCAGAATTATAAGAAGCTGTGAAAATATTAACCCAGTTTCCCCATTCTTAATATGATTGCATGGGATGTACATTTCTCAAAATTAATAAAACTATTGATGCAGTAATAGTAACTGAAAGTCATGCTTTATTTGAATTTCTTTGTTTTTACTTAATGTTATTTTTCTGTTTTGAGATTTCACCCAGGAGACAGTACATTAAAAATATAGTTCAAGTCTTCTTCACTGATTGGTTCTCACTCTCACAGTCTTCACAGAACAAGGAGCCCTGGTCAGGTACCCTGAAGAATTGCTAGACAGAGGCTCATCTGACACTTTCCTCGTGGTTCTTTGAAAACCACTCTCTTTGAGAGTTTGGGTTATTTGTAAAGTAACCATGCCAGTCAGGCTATTGCTACTGTATTGTTTACAAAACTCATTTACATTTTGAATAAACATTTATTTGTAACATATTTATCACTAGATAGAAAATATTTAATGTAAAAATGAGCATAATTTCAAATAACAAGGTATAATGAAGTAGAAATCTCTATAATTTAAAACTTTTATGTCCTTTGCAATTAATTTCTTTTGGAGGTGCCACTATTTTGAAATTTATATATTTTAGTTTTTTTTTTCTTTATAATAAACTTCACTATTTAAAAATAGAACTTTTTAACATTGTCTAGAATGTTTCAGAAATGAAGACATCAGGATACATATTTTGTGTCTGTCTTACCATTTTCACTTAAAATTTTAAAATCTACTTATGGCTTAGCATAGAGAAAAAAAAAAAGATAAACACAATGAAAACTAAGCAATTATCTTTTCTTAGTTAGAAACCATAGGCTTAGAATGTACAAAGACCCATGTCCCAGAAAACAAGAAAGGACAAATCTTCATTCCAGATATTAGTTACTAAGATGAAAAATTCAAAACTTTTTCTTATTCTAGGGATTTCCATTTCATTCTATTTTTCTTTTTATATTTATCATTCTTAATCATGAAAACACATGAGCAATCTTACCATCTTTCCTGTCATTAATCCCAAAAATGACCCTTTCTTTATCTGAAGCTAAGCTACCTGAAGTAGTAAAAGTCTGAATAATTAAGGGCATTGAATGAAAAAAGGCTGCATCCAAATGTGGTTGTGTCTCTTAATGACCACGAGCCTTGCAAAGTGTCCTACTAGACAGTTTCAGCATTGGACAGGCATCTTAGAGCATAACGATGATGAACCCTCATGGTATTGGTCCATCACTTGATGTGGCTCCTTGACACAGACATGACTAATAAACATGAGACACAGGAGACTAATGCTGACATTTTACAGCATATGGTTTCATAGTATTACTGTATGTATTGTATGTATTACCTGTGATATACTGAATCTCATTGTTGCTCTACTGTTATGTGACTGGCAGTATAGTAGTTTTTGGTTGTGGTGGTTTTTGTTTTTTGTTTGTTTTTATTAGTAGCAACCTAAATATGTGACTAATATGTGCCTAAATATATGACTTATGATAGCTAAGATGTTAACAGCCAATGAAAGTTTTTCATTTTCTTTACCATCCCATGGCACCGTTGTCAGTCACATTTTACTAATAATCACTTGTAGGGTACATATCTTTATTTTGATTTTGCAAAATTTCCCAGAAGTAGATTTGCTTTTATTTCTCTCCACATTTTATAGTTTGCAAAAAGTTCAAAACTTGCATTTTAGATCAGTGAAGTATGAATTCTCAGTAAGAATCCATTTTATGTCAAGTCAGTGATAAGTGATAGAGATAGCTAATGGGGAAAAAAAATTGGCCACTATATCTAAACTGTTAGATATGATCTAATTTGATTGATTGTTTTGTTTATGTGTCAAAGAGGGTATTGGCTATCAATCTTCATGAAAATAGAAAATTAAACTTTAAAAAACCTTCCTAAAGCTAAGATTATGAATGAGTATAAATTTGAGGGACACAGAATTGATCTGCACCCATGAACACCATAGTACTTTGTGACTTGAAAAATTAGAGGCACCAGAGTTTCCATCAGAGACCAAACATACTTGAGGAACTAACAGCCCTCACATTACCCAGGATTTGGCCAAAGATATGTACTCTCAATTTTCCACCAGGGCCTTCTGAATCAAATCTGAATTGAAATCAGATCCTCAAGTAATTTTTTTTTATATTCACATTTAAAAAGAATTGTCATGGAAGATAAAGAAGAACTGAGTTTAAGTGAAGAGAAATGAAGACTCGAATGATATTTCCAAAGCAGCCTCGGATTTCTTTGATATTTGTAGTGAAAATAAGACATTGCTTTTATTCCCTCAAGGTCATTTCCTTGAGAACCTGCTGTCCTCCTGACTTCAGTATAAAATAATTTATGAAAGTGTCCGAAGAAAATGTGACCCTATTTGCTCTCGTAACCATCCAGTCATCATCTTAAGGACC
>PVIR01041008.1:0-12983 GCA_004026965.1 Petromus typicus
ACAATGCTAGGACTCATTTACATCTTCATTTTATCATACCAGAGAAAAGATGCGATATGTATCTATCTGTGACCTATTTATTTCACTTATGAGGATATCCTCAAGGTATGTCCATTTAAGTAGAAATGATTCAAACTTATCATTTTTTATGGCAGAGTAGTACTCCATTCTGTAGAAGAACCACAGCTTTTTTATCCAGGAGAGACTGTCCTGTTTGCCAGTTAAACTGTCCCTGAGCCCTTCCATGAGAGGACTAGGAGGCAACCTAGGATGTTTGAGGCATCTCTGAACACAAGTCCTTTAAAATGTGTGTAGTTCAATCTTTTGTCAGAAACAATGTCTGACAATGTATTTATTAAAAGTATCTAGCTGAAGGCAGTGACTTATCAATGGAGCCTGAGATGACACTAATAGTCATCAGTCTCCCATGCAGAGAATGTGACAGAATGTATTTTGTTTGTTCACAACTTCTATTGTTCAACCACTGAATGTTTAATAATTAAACATAATAATTAATTTAATAAACTTAATAATTAAACATGGACATAACAATCATTTCAGATCAACTATTCTTTTGAAGCTCACAGCCTTCCTGGAGAGGTATGTGGATACGTAACTGTATTCTAAGATGGCAAAGATAAACGCCATGAGACTGATAGTTAAAGTGGCACAGTAATACAGAAGATAGGAATATGGTTTCTAGCAACACTATAGCCAGCCATAATTCTAAGAAAATCACCCTGAAAAAGTACCCCTATTTGACATAAAGAGTCTAAAATATATCCAGAGTGGTGAAGAATTATGAACTTCCTTGCCCTGTTGCACAATAGAAGAAATTTCCTTAGTAACATGCTCCTAGAAGAATAACAGATCATTTTTGGTGGCAAATTTCCCATGATCCTTCCCTTCTGGAATCCTGTAGTGAAGCACTTTCCACTTTGTAGCCAAAAATCATCCCACCCAAATTTATAGACTCAATTCAAACATGGGCATATGAAATGCATAGATACTTTTCAGAGGAAGAAGAGCGGCTAAGAAATATACGAAGAAATGCTCAACATCATTAGTCATCCAAGAGATGCAGATGAAAACAACACTGAGATTTCATCTAACTCCACAAAGAATTGCTGCCATGTCAGAATTAGCCAGCAATAAATGTTGGCGAGGCTATGGAGAAAAGGGAACCCTTCTCCACTGCTGGTGGGAATGTAGACTCGTACAACCTCTGTGTAGATCAATGTGGATATTCCTCAAAAAACTAGGATTGGAGGTACCATTTGACCTGGTCATCGCTCTCCTAGGCATATACACAAAGAAATTAAAAGAGTTATTTCACAACAACATATGTGTACCAATGTTTATAGCAGCTCAGTTTGTGATTGTTAAATCTTGGAAACAACACAAATGTCCATTAACTAGAGAATGCATAAAGAAGATGTGGTTCTTTTATAGAATGGAGTATTAGTCTGCCATTAAAAAAATGATACTATTGAGTTATTCATATGCAAATGGATGTACCTTGAGGATGTCCTCTTAAGCTAAATAAACAGGTCACAGATGTGTAAATGTCTTCTCTGGTATGAAGATACCTTTTCAATACCAGAGAAGATATTTACACAACTCATATCTTCTCTGGTATGAGAAAATGAAGTTTTAAATGAGTTGTAGCATGTATAGTTGATATTGTGAAGTAGAAAATATTTAAAAGGAAAGAGTGTAATGGTAAATAATGAGGGGAAAATGAATGTGGTAATAATAAAGAAAAAAGAAAACAAAGATTGTGTATATAGGGGATGGGGGATGCAGGGCAGGGGGAAAAGGGAAAAAATGAGAATGAAGTCATGTCATATTCTGGTACAAACTCTTAATGTTGAATGCAATTATGATATGTCTTCATAATGTACCAATAAAGATCATTTTTAAAAAAACAAGAGTCAGAGGTGGATACTCTAGAGGAGCACTTGAATAGCTCATATATATCCAAAAGTACCACATCTCCAGGAATCATACCCATGATGAGTCTGAATATTGTCTCCAGTGACTAGGAAACAAGCTGGTTTTTATTTAAAGAAGAAAAAGAAATATTCAGAAGAAATTCAGCACTGCAGCATTCTGTCCTCACTTGCAAAACTTTCTTCTTGCACTCAAGATCACCAGGGGCTGTGATGGCCAATGCTGCTTTTATTCAGAGGTCCTTTGAGGCATCTCCGAACACAAGCAGCACATGCAGACACTACTGTCCAGTGAAAATGCCAAGTGAGGGCTGGGGATTTAGGTCAATGGTTCCGGCACCTGTCTTGCAAGCGCAAGGACCTGGGTTCAATCCCCAGTAACCACATACCTATACTGGGTGTGGAGACTCATGCCCAGCAACAACCAGTACCACATACCACAGTGCCGGGCGTGATGGCTCACGCCTGTAATCCCAGCACTCGGGAGGCAGAGGCAGGAGGATTGCTGTGATGAGTTTGAGGCTGAGTTCAGGGCCAGCCTGAACTACAAAGCGAGACCCTGTCTCAAAAAACCTAAAAAAAAAAAAAGAAAAAGAAAAAGAAAATGCCAAGTGAGATGAACTCACAGGATAGACTCATGTCCATCGCGGGGAGGTCTGAGCACTCCTGTCTCCGGTGCCAGTGCTCTACTGTCCATCTCCTTGAAACAGTAAACAGAGAAGCGCAGCACTATGTGGTAAGGCAGGGAGCAAGCATCCAATCAGACCTGCGTATATTCCAGGACACATCACTTTTACATTTGCCTATCTTTGTTGACAAAATTTGCTACTTTTATCTTAAGAACTACATTTATTTTAAAATGAGCCATGTTAATTTATATAACATATAATAACACCATCTACTTAACTAGGATAATTTCTTGACTCAACTTAGTACTACGAGGAGCCTCTCTCATTTCTGTCTTCTATATTCTGAACTCAGCTGCATGTGCCTCTTGACCCTCCTAATCATTTGTCAGACTATCAACTCTTTCCTTTTTTAATTTGCAGAGTATTTGCTTTAGACTTCTTGGAGCTTCGTTTCAGCGACAGTGTAGCTACTGCTCTGAGCCTTCTCACTTCTCTAAATGTTTGTCTCATCCATCTTCCACCTGGTAATAGTCAACCCTAGATAATAAATAGAACAACCCACTGTCTGTATCTACAACTGGAGAGTCGAACATGGTAACCACAGGATTATGTAATTGCTGATTTAGACTTTCTCCCTTTGTAAGCTTCTCCTGTCACTTTTCTGCTCCTATTCTCACGACAGGACTTATCTCAGTTCTCACTGAAAAATCATTAAAGGGAGACTGATTCACCCCCCACAGCTAATCCCACTCCTGCTCACTTCTGCCCTGTTACAGCAGAGGAGCTCTCTGTAAGCTAACCCTGCCACCTTTCTACAAACTCAGTCTCCTCCTTTTTCAAGAGTTGCATATTCTTTCATCTTTCTTTCTCTCCTTGTCCTCATTTTCTTCCTCCCTTCCCCTTTCTATACATCTTTTCTGAATTCTTGTACCATTGCTATCAGTTTTTATTGAGTTAAGTGTCTGGTTATTTTTAATCCACCCCCTAACTGGTTTCCGCTTCAGCCAGCACACCCTCTCTCCCTCTCCCTCTCCCTCTCCCTCTCCCTCTGCCAATCCCCCCTACTCTTCTAATCCCCCCTACTCTCCTTCTCTGTCTAACTTCTCTCTCTCTCTCCCTTCTCATCCAAAATGTGTTGAGCAGTGTTGGTATGTATTGTGTGATTCTCCTCACTAACTGTTGCCTCTGTGAACTGTAGGATTTCTCACCTACTTTTGTCTCTGTGCTAAGAGAACTTCTGCTGTTGTCACCAATGATGCCCCTGTTGCTATATCCAAATGATATTTTCATTCTAATGTATCTTGGTATCATTTGAACAGTCAGATTCCCAGAAAGCCACTTCTTCCTTCCAGCACTGCCTTCCTTTGACTTCTGTTTTTTGCTCAGTGTCTACCACAGCACTGGAATAGTCAGGAGAAAATTAACATCTATTGCACAAATGAGTGAAATAAACCAGCCAACCAAAAATTACTCTGCATATAATTGTGCAAATAATTTATTTTTTAGTGATGAATACCTTAAAGTTCATAGACTTGTATCATCCAAACCTCTTGGAGAAGAAAATGCATTTGGCAAAAGAGTTTTCTTAAACTATTACAATATTATAACTAACTCAATACAGAAAAGGAAATATACTATAATTAATAAATTCATTTTTATTAGGACTATTATACAGATTCCACACTCATACTCCTTATTACAAACTTTGGAGTTAATTAAGAAAATTTGATGTCCAGAATAAATTGTAATGGATTTTATTATGAACAAAAATTTTGAAATACCATCTCTGTTGTGACTATAAAAGAAATTGACCTTATAAATCTTTTAGCTTTGGGTTAAGGATTTAGTTCAGTGGTTCTGGCATCTGCCTGGCAAGTGCAAGGTCCTGAGTTCAATCCCCAGTATCACATACCACAGTGCCCAGTGTGGTGGCTCATGCCTGTCATCTCAACACTCAGGAGGCAGAGGCAAAAGAATTTCTGTGAGTTTCAGGCTAGCCTGGGCTACTTAGTGAGTTCCAGGCCAGCCTAAACTACAAAGCAAGACTGTCTCAAAAAAAATCTTTTATCTTCATGGATTAGAGATTTTCAGATAGTTTTGGTTCACGCCACCTTCATTGTATTCATAATTTTTTCATACTGACTATAAGAAAGAAGAAAATCAATAGTTCCATTTACTTCTTATGTACTTTGGTCTAACAGTTTTATAACCATTTATGTCCTAAAATTTTTGTAGTAATTTTAGAAATACTATTCATAAATTGAAACAAAAATATTTTCCCATCATTCTTAAATACCACAAATGCATACTAATGGGGTGGGTGCACCTGTTGGGTACTGCACAAATCTTCCCAATCCTTGGAATCAAATAGCACATCCCCAGCTCTTATCATCCCCTCCATATGGAAATTTTTAATACTATTTTTTTTCACTAAAACACCCAAAAGCCCAGGTTTGTGAAGTCAGAACAGCATCAAAAGGAATACAGTTTGAACTAATCTTGGAACTGTAAATTATCTCAAGCTAGTATCATTAGATGACCAAGATATGTAAATTGTCACTGTATTTTTTCCTTAAAGTTTTAAAATATCTATCTGTCCCATGAGTCTCTGCAATCATTTGGGGTGCAGCAATACATAATTTGCAATGTATTTGCTTCTTTCTCCCACATCCCTATAAGTACAAATCCTTAAAGATAATAGCTCATATTTCAGCTCATTCAGAAAGTCTTCCAAGATTATCCAATAGAAGCAATTTCTTTTTACTCTCACCTAAATTTCTGTCATGTCACACAAACTAAACACTCTTTGTTCTATTATTTTCTTTGATCTTGGAAATAGAAGGTAAATTTTAGCTCACCCAAATTTTAACAACTACCTAGAGTAAAGATTACATTTTCCAGCTTCCCTTGTAGATATATGAGACCATATGGATAAGTTCTTGATCATAGAATGAAGATAGAAGGGAGAAGGGTCACTTCCAGCAAGTGATATGAAGGGGAGAGTATTGTCCTCTTAGTCCTTTTCCTCTTCCCTAGAAGCTGGAATTGGAAAGATTGTAATAACACTTCTGTGAACCAGGCATTCATTTAAATATTTTGCATATGGAATCTTCTTAATCTTCACAACAGTTCACTTAAGTAAATATTCTTCTATCCAATTATAGATGAGAATTTTGAGGCTTTTTGTAAATGATGAAATAACAATCATAAAGGTAATGCACAAAAAAAGTAGACTCTAAAGCCCTGATGAGTTGCTCCCTTTTTTAAAAATCCTGTGTATGACTAGAGATACCATAGTGCCATTCTGAAATATGCCCTTCATAAGCTCTTGCTTACTCAGTCACATAGATATGATTCCAAATGTTCCAAAGTTTAAAAGCTCATACCTTACACACTCAAATAAGAGCCTTAAAAACATCCACTCTTCTATGTGTCTGCCTTTTTTTGTTGTTGTTTTTTTGTTTTGTTTTGTTTTGTTTTTGAGGCTGGGTCTCGCTTTTTGTGGTTCAGGCTGGTCCTGAGCTCAGCCTCCAACTCACATCACAGCAATCCTCCTGCCTCTGCCTCCAGAGTGCTAGGATTACAGGCGTGAGCCACCACGCCCGGCACTGGTATGTGGTACTGGTTGCCGCTGGGGTGAGTCTCCACACCCAGTATTGTTATGTGGTTACCGGGGATCGAACCGGGTCCTTGAGCTTGCAAGACAGGCACCGGAACCACTGAGCTAACTCCCCAGCCCTGTGTCTGCCTTTTTGAGAGAAAGAAACAGACTTTCTGAGCTTCCATGGTTCTTTGCATTGTGCCAGACTAGACATAGAATAATGAGGGACTAAAAATTTACAGAAGCTGGACAATAACATGTTTTTAAAATGGCCTGTCTATGATACCTTTCAATTTCTTTCTAGATTCCACTTTTCAAATTAATTTTTTTAAAAATCACTTAAGTTAATTTTCTAATAAAATCTAATTACCTGAAATATTTAATCACAAGACTATTCTATTCTCTGTTTTCTAAAGAAATGGAAACATCATTTTTAAAAACCAAGCATTTAATCAAGAATTAAATTTAATTCTTCCCAAGAATGACTTGGAATTTTTGGAAATGAAATCTTTGACAATTTTTGTTGTTTAAAATATTTTGCTCTGAGATATATTTTTCTCATGCAAAACCTAACCCCAAATGTTAGCTTTCAGTGAAATGGACATCATTCTGCTTAGTGAAATAGTGCAAGAAATGTCATTTCAGTAGTAAAGATTATAGTAAAAAGAAGTTTAAGTTCATATTAAAAAGTCAGAAACCTAATCTAAAAGAAATTTATTTCCTGATCAATCCAAGGTTTGCTAAACATAGGCTACCTCTGGTTGACCATGTCTCTGTAAGTGATAATGTTCACTCAAAGATACTATCTCCAAAGAAATTAACATCAGCTTGCTAGTTCCTAAAGGAGCTCATCAGAAGTAGAAATTTATTAATACTTTTATTTCAAAAAGGTTTTGTAAAAATTGCCACCAAAGATTAGGTAAGCTTGTGGCTACAAACAAATAGTTTCCAATTAGCACATTGAAATGTGAATGATAATTCTACCTGCATCATGTATATGCCATGAATACTGTTAGATATCAACTCCATTGTTCTATTAAATATAATTAAGGATTCACATAGATTTAGTTAATTCAGAATGTCTGTTCAAGGTACACAAATGTTACTAGCCAAGGTTATCTTAATTCATACACTCGTCTGGTATATTTACTCAAAATTATTTATTGTTTTAAAGTTTATAATATCATAGAGCCAAAAGAAAATAGGAAGATTGGGTTGTGTGAAAAATTATGGCAGAACTTAATGACTCTTTCTCCTCAAGCACAAAAGAAGCTGCTTATAGTATTACAACAATTAAAAAGGAAAACACGTCCAAAAGCAACATGATGTGTTAGTCAGAGACAAATTTACTACTCTAGGTCTGTAGGTAGAAAACTGAATTGCAAGTGCACTCACACTGCTCATTCAGCAGAACAAGGAGTAGCCTCCGAGGGTGTTAAGGCCACTTTTGCTGTTAGGGCCGAATAGGACACAGAAGCTCCCTTGAAACTCTGTGGGATACTGCATTGTTAAAACATTAATACAATGTTTTTCTTTAAAAAGGCAGACACTGTAACTCCCTTCCCTGCTGGATCTCATACACAGCCACCATTCCAAAATGTGACCAGTGCTAGAGATGGAGTTTCTCCAACTTATCTCTTCTCTGTGTCCATCAAAAACAAGTAAGCCAATTATTACCCCTCATTGAAAGTGGAAAATCATCAGTGCTAAGTGCTTTCATCCTGTATGAATTTAGGTACTTCCCAAATCAAGTGTCTGCCTGTTCTCCGTGAGATTAGCTCCCGACTCTACCAGTAAACAAACTGCCTTCAAAATCATCTATTAGTCAATAATACCAAACCCAAATGTCTTTGTTTTGATGTTTGTCTTTAATGTCCCAAGAGGCATAAAGCACAAACATCTGGTTTCAGTAATTCTTTTCATCCCATTTTCTGGCATTTAATGGAAGCCTATGAAGTTCAAATAACTCATGCCCTCTCACAAAATGAAATTGCTCTGTTCACACCACAACACACAGCTCTGCAAGGCCACCCTGCTCACAGCTTCTCCTTTGAAAATTAGCACAATAACAACAGCATCAGATAATCCTCTACCTCCAGGAGGCTGGTTCCCATTCAAACATCCCAGAATCAATGCTCAGTATGGAGACAAAACACCAACATAGTATTAATATAGATACTAATTATCCAGACTATGTAGATAACAATTACCCAGTACACAGGCAGTACATCGGGTTGAGAGCAGCATTGTTCAGCTAAACGATACAATATGAGAGAGTGGATGGGAATATTTCAGAGGCATATATGCAATTTTCCTCCACCCCTGGAAATCCAGTCAGCCTTATAAAGTCATCCTCTCATCATAGTTACTATATATTCCCATATCTGCAAATAAAGGACTAAAAGAATTAAATTATTCCACCACAGATACTCCAAACATGAAATGAAATCAATAAGAAGCAAAAGAAAAATAGAAAATAATCCACGATTATTTCCTACTAGTTCAGAACATTCTCAGAATCCTGATTTCTCTCTAACACATAACTTATAGATTTGTCCATTTATATCTCTGGAACAGAGTTATAATTTTCTTTATTCTAGTGAGGATATGTGTTCAGAAGCAATAGAGAATCTTTTGGCCTTAGAATAAACCCTTTTTTTCCTTCAGAGCAAGGTGAGAAGATCATATTTCTATAATATTTGTGGAAGATGATCCTGGGAAGAAACTGTGGGCCCTCCCTTACTTTGACAAGGGAGGCAAACAGAGTCCTGCCTGCTTTTCCTGACGTGACTTTATCCTCACTCTCAAATATGTCAGCATTATCATTTCATGGAAAACACAAACCTTCAGGTAATAAAGGTTTCCTTTAAAAGCAGATACAACATTAGAACTTTCTACCTATATTGGAGAATCTCAAAGATCATCTTTCTAGTATATATTTTTTGAAATAGAGATTATAGGAGAAAAAAGGAAGACTCTATGATATACCCCTTGAGAGATTAAATGTTTGCACTTTATTCATAAAAATATTTCAAATTTTACATCCCGATAGTAAGTTACTGCTCAGGAGGTTGTGCGGAAATCCAAAGGAGTCGAATATATTGCAATATGAAGCCAAATCTTTTTTCATGTAGCCATAAGGAGGCTGTTGAATTTGTACAAATCTTACTTAGCATCTTAATTGAGCCTCAGAGACAAATCCCATAAAAATGGAAATGTTGTGACTTTTAAAAATTGAGAGTGATTAGCAAAGTGAGTAGAGATGTAAAATATTGACTTTCTACAGCTGAAAATAATCAGGGAAAGTATATGAAAGGGAATGGATTTTATGCTCTATGACAACCCATGTCAGGCATTTCAGTGCAAAGTAAAACATAAACAGATGTTGAAAACTGTTAACCTACTGAACCTACCTGCTGAAAGGAATCCTGCCATGAAAAAGTACAACTAGAGATTTTATGTGTTAGATGAAGAAGCAATTTCTTTCCGAATAGCTAGAAAAAAGAAAGATGAATTCCAAACAGCATTCGTCATATGCTCTGATATATTTCATAGATATTCTAGTTGGAAATAGGGAAATCATGTGTTGCAATTTCTATTACAAAACATTTCTAAATTGTACGTTGAAATATTGCTAATTTGACCCATTTCCTGAATACTTATATATCACCTTTCCTGGGCACAGCTTGTGATATATAAGGATGAGGAAGATGTATTTCCTGCCTGCAGGGAGCTGACAACCAACCTTAAAGGAGATATACAACTACACAGGCAACTTCCACACCTAACACACTGGGAAATGCACTCCAACACAGACATGTATAAAGCACTACAGCAAATCAACCAAAAGCAAGCGTGAAGACTGATACAAAGGTAAAATGATGGTACTTCTTGAACACACATTCCCATCAGTCTCAAAGCACACGTGTGACGGCTGAAAAGGACAGAGCTCAAGGGTAGATAACACAAGTGACATTTTGAGAAGTACAATGTTTCACTGAGACTGTCCAACACATTCCAGGACGTCTGGCATGCCTGGTTACCACCTAATAAAAGTCTATAGGAACCCTAGACATACACACAGTGACCACAAAACAATTCCTACACTATTTCCAAATATCCTTCGGATCTATCACCCCTATTTAACAACATTTGGGTCATGTGCCAGCATCAGGAATGGTCAGTCTCGTATCCTGGGTAAAAAACACAGTCCACAGTTTTTATAGAGCATAACTAGGAGTTTATCTCTTTTTTCCAGAGAGATAGGACATTTTCAAGTATGCACTGTGCATTTTAATTTGGACCATCCCTTGTCTCACATATAGCATCATGTGTTTTAAAAAAAATAATAAATGGAGTATTACTCAGCCATAAAGAATGACAAATTAGAGACATTTATAGCTAAATGGATGCTCCTTGAGGCCATACTCATGAGAGAAATAAATAAGACATGGATGTGTAAATGCTGTATCTTCTCTCTAATGTGAGAAACTGAAGATGTACATGAGGTCCAAAAGATCCAGAAGACAGGTATCGTGAAATAGGAAGGAAGTGTTCAAAGGGGAAGAGGAACTGGAGGAGGAGGGAAGACAAAGAAGGAAAAAACTTTGATCATAAAAAGAAAAAATGGAAACAAAGCTTATGTATATAGGGGGTTGGGGTTAAAGGGAGGGCAGGAGATGTGAAATGCAAGAATCAAGGTATATAATGTACAAGTATAAATTCTTAATGTCATCATAATGTATTCCTATAATGTACCAATAAACTCAATTTATTTTTTAAAAAAAACATGGAAGTGAGAAAAAATATATACATCATGTCTTGTCATGAAAGAAAGGAAGAAAGAAGATAGGATGGAAGAGCACATCTTAACGTCAATATCATTGAAAGGTGAGTGGTAAAAATCATTATATCCCTCAACCCAACACCCACGACATTAAACGAGGGATTTTGAGAAAAAGTAAAAAGTAGTCTTTAGAGAGAAAAACCCATATGGAGTCATCTTTCATTTAGTAGGAGTGGCTGAGGCCTTTGGACTCGTTAGACTTCTTCGAGTGTGTCCACACTGGACATTACACTTCCATCCCTGCTTCCGCCAGTTCCATGAGAAAACGGGTACAATGTTCCAGCTGAGGCCGAGTTAGAGTCAAGTCTGTTTAGTCAAGTCTTGACAAAAAGGAACGGTATAGTGTCTGGAAACTCCTCAGTAGCTGAGATCCGCTAGCTTTCAAAAAATATACATGTGAGGGCCAGCGAGTTAGCTCAGTGGTTCCGGCGCCTGTCTTGCAAGTGCAAGGACCCGGGTTCGATTCCCCGGTCACCACATTACCATACTGGGCATGGAGACTCACCCCAGCAGCAACCAGTACCACGTACCACAGTGCCGGGCGTGGTGGCTCACGCCTGTAATCCCAGCACTCGGGAGGCAGAGGCAGGAGGATTGCTGTGATGTGAGTTGGAGGCTGAGCTCAGGACCAGCCTGAAGTCAAAGCGAGACCCTGTCTCAAAAAAAAAAAAAAAAAGAAAGAAAGAAAGAAAAGAAAAAAAGAAAGAAAGGGCTTTGACAAATTCCAGTAAATTCAGGGCCACAGAGAGGAACAGACAGTGGACATACTGATACCTGAGCACACAGGCTTGTTCAAAAATTCCAGCCACCCACCAATTTAATTTTTTTTTCTTTTTCTTTTTGGTCTGTTCTTACAATATATTCATTTTACAGTCAATGTGGGGAGCTAGCATATGAATATAATATATTATATAATATAATAGAGCTTGGTTATTTCATTTTTAATCCTCTTTCCTCCTTCTCTAGTTCTCCTTGCCCCATTTTCATTCTTGTTGGCATTAGTAATCTTAGTTCATGTTTATGGCATATAATGTCCATGTTCACTGAGGTTATTGGAATCATGTAACTAGTACAGCCATTATGGAAATCAGTATGGAGATTTCTCAGAGAACTAAAATCAGCAATTCCATGTGACCCAGATATCTCATTTCTAGGTTTCTTCCCCTGAAGTGTTTAGGTGGTACTTATATCCCAATGTGTATAGTAGCACAGTCCATAATAGCTAAATTCTGGAAGCATTAGGATCCTTCATACTTATCAACAGATGGCTGGATGAAGAAAATGTAGTATCTATCTGTCTATCTATCTATCCATCTATCTATTTTAGATAGATACTACGTCTTAGATAGATAGATAGATAGATGGATAGATAGATAGATTTGAATTAGATAGAATTAGATAGAATTTAATACTAGTTGGCTATCAAAAAAAAGGACAAATTTGAGACATTTGTAAGAAAATGGATGCACTTGGAAAATATAATGTGGAGAGAAATAAGGCAGAAATACCTTGAACAGAACAGCTGTTCTGTTCAAGGCAGAACAGCTTGAACACCATATAGTATCTCGCACTTCAGTAAAGCAAAGTACAAACTAAGAGAAAAATAAAGGATAATAGGAGATAAGGATATGGAACTCTTGCAGATGGAAAGAAGTCCAGGAGACCAAGAGAGAAAAAGGAGTGGGAGCAAGGAAGGGTATGTGTGTAGCGTGAAGGGTCCATGTAGGAAACAGGTAGAGCGAAGATCCATGTAAGGGGTCTGAATGACCTCAATGCATGCGCACATTGTCTGCCATAAACATCCTAGGCAGCCACAGAAAGATGGCAGATTTTATTCAAAGTAAAAAGAGAACAAAACTTTGTTTTACTTGGGATGAAGTAGAAACACAGTTCAAAAAAATTTCTGCAAATCCAAAGGCCAAAAAGATAATTCAAAAAGTTATTTATTGAACATT
>PVIR01041009.1:0-12987 GCA_004026965.1 Petromus typicus
CATACCATTCTACTGTCAGAGATGGGCATGATTCCTTCTATCTAACAGTTGTCTCTCATGCCCAGTTTTAGTGTGTAACTATCTAGGCCTCAATAAAGTGACAGCTTGTTTTTATGCCTCACTTCACTACTAGGTTAACAGCCCACTAGAATCTCCTTTATAGAAGTCTCCAGTATTAGCATTATGACCATACAAACTGTATACTCAGTAACTATTTATTTGATATTCTCAAACAAGCTCTACACAAATTCCTAATCTCATTTGCCTAAAATTGTTTCCTGGCCCAACACGATGGGGCATGGCATAATGGTTGTCAGGAGAGTCAGGAAAATGTAGAGAGAAGCTTGTCAAGGGAAAAATCATAAAACTTTCTGCCAGATCTTTTCTTCCAGACTTGATGGAAACTCAGACATACCATCATAGCATTTAGTAATCAAAGTAAACTCTGAATAGTACTAAAAAAATTTTGACACATAGAAACTGGCAGTCTGTGCTGCTTCTGATTCAGCATCTTTCTTAATCTGCTTCACACGTTTGAGAGTGTGTATAAGGCATGAAAGCCCATGTCTCTTTTCTTAAAAGAGGAAGGTGTCAAGTGTTCCCATGAAATTATCATATAAGCTTCTGCTTAGGGAAATCACAGCCGTACTCTGTTCACATCGCACTGCCTTGTCAGAGGCGGTTCCTGCTTCTAGATCCGAGTTAGATACTCCAGTGTGTAACATCACTTTTAAACCAGTGATTATCAGAGTGAGAGTGACAAATTGGTTTACTTAGAGAAAAAATAATAGTCTCCAAAGGCAAGAATATGGCTGATCCATTTAAAGTTGCAGGTGTTCAGATCCTGATTAAAGCTATACATTCAACCAGGCAACGGACAAATGCAAACACGGGGTGACATCATAAACTAATAAAATTTCTACAAAATCCAGTTTTCCTGAGTATTTTCTCTTTCTCTAATTTTGAAATACCATATTAGATCTTATATACCCTATCATATTTGGTCAAATCTCCTGGCTAACCCAGGAAAGAGTAAAGAAAGGTAACTTTAATCTCCAACTCTATTCCAAAAAACGTCCTGTTTTCACTGAATGTGTCATACTTGAGGTGAGAAGTAATTCTTGTCTGTAAGGCACTAATACTTATATGGATTTGTTGAAAGCAATTCATTTAAGAATGTAGTTTATAAAAATGGAAAACAATGGAAAAAAACTAAGAAGAAGAGTGTCAGAGAGGCAAGAAGGAGTCAGTTTTAAATAAGGTAAATCAAGGAAGGCTTCTGGATTTAGGTAGAGAGTGAAAGAAGAACCAAGAATTGTATCTGGAGAGAACAGCTTGAGGAATGGCCTAGGCATGAGAGTGGTGTTTGCCAGATGGCAAGTGAGCAGACATTCTGTCTTCTCTGCCAGATCCAAAAAGGAAATGCTCAGACTGAGAAACTGTTGCAGTAAAATATTTCAGTGGGAAGTTAAAACCAGTCTGTTGTTTCTCATTTGAACACCTGGACGGTCTCACAGCACATCAAAGCAGGCACTGCTTTCGGGGGCTTACCACATATTAAACTTGAATTTCTATAAAAGCAGAGGACAAGGTTAAAAGGCAAATAATGTTGATTGATAGGATTTTACCATGCCATCATTAACTACAGACTAAAACTTAGGAAGTAAAATATGTCCTTTAGCAAAACTGACACTAAGTAGTCCAATTTATCGTGGATGACTTCAGCTTGGTTATAAATGGCAATGCTGCGATCATGGAGATATATTTCTACATCCCTATATAGAAAATCACACACACATATACATATATATACATACATACACACATGTACACACAAACACATATACTAGATTACTTCAAAGCATGGTTAAACTGTTTAAACCTAATAGAGGTAATGGAGCATTGTGCTATCAATTTGCTTAAGCTAAGCAATCCATTTGCTTAGCTGTAAATCCCAATTCTTCTATCCATCATGTTTAACTTTTCCAAGCAACATAAACACACTTAACCTCAATTATTTTATCTGTAAAAAGGAATGAAACTGTACGTCCATTAGGGGGTTTAAATGGAATTGAATAAAAGAGTGTCGGTGTTTACCTTGGTGCACGTACAGCACTGGGATATGTGACCTGCCACTGTACAGCAGGGAGACAAACGCCAGCTGCTTTCTGAACTCTCCTAGATCAGAATCCTGCCTCTGTGGGATCGTTGACAATTTTCTGAGCTCTCAGCCTTGATTTCCTCATCTACATACAATGGATAATAGCATAGGGTTACCGTAAAAGTTATCACAGTCATTTGTATTTACCACCTTACCTGGCACATGGTAAGTACTTCAAAAAGCAATTTATAATATTATGTAATTTGTACTAAATGAAAAAGAAAAATATCTCATATTTCCTAACCTTTTAAAATTATGAATGTGTTCTTGATATTTAATAAAAACCTATGGGCCAAGGATTTTGACCAGTGATTCCAGCACCTGCCTCCCAAGTGCAAGGTCATGAGTTCAATCTCTGGTACCAAAAACAGAGACAGAGAGAGGGAGAATGAGAGAGAGATAGAGCAGGGAGGGAGAGGGAGGAGAGAGAAAGAGAGAGAGCCTATGGTTGATCCTTTTTGATGACTATTCCTTTATTTGCATTAAAATTTCCTGGAGAGTTTCTCCTTGCCTACAACATTTATTTCTTTCTATTTTAATATTTAGTCTTTATAAATGTATTATCTATGAATGCAGTGTTTGTTTGGAAGAAGTACCAGGGTTAAGTTTTCTGGGAAGCAAATACTGAAACGTAATAGGGAATATAAAAGGTATATTTATCATTACTGGGAATAAGATGAAAAGGAAGGCAGAGGGGAGTTCCAGGTAAAGATGTACTCATTAGTATATCTTGGCAGAATCAGCTGGCTCCTTCTATTTGCCATGATCATTTATTGGCCAGAGCCATTGAGAATTGTGAAGGAGTTAATAGCTGGAGGTCTTTAGCTAATGGAATTCATCATAGCCCGGCAGCAAGTTCCTTTCTGAACTATGTCTGTGTATGCTATAGGAATGCTTAAAGAAGTAACAGTAGTAATAATGATTGATGTGTTTTCCCATAATCTCTCGGCCTCCCCTGTCCCTAGAATGAGCCATCTTCTCAAAGAACTCCAGCCACCTCCGGGATCTCATCTCCTAACACTAGCAGTTCCTTTCACCTCCCCTAGAATGTGGGCCAGGTTCACATTGTGTGTCTGTTTTACCCAGCCTGAATGAATTAGTATTTTTGATGCTCATTCCAGTCAACCAGACTCATGGAGGCTCTGGTAACCTCATGACTCTGAACTTAGATGAGGCTCTGACATAGGCTTTGAATCTAACCTGTGGGGTGTATGGAAGAGTTAAATCTCATGGACTTAACTTTTCTCAGTGAAAAAGTCAACACAGAAAGGATCAAAGTCATCCCTGAACCTTCCTCCTCTCTGCTGTGTGTCCCTACATGAAGCAGTTCTGGACAGCCTGACTGGATGAAGTCCCACAGGACTGATCTGTGTTTTCCTGTGGTACTGTGTCTCATTCAAAAATCTGCTATCATCCGGGCTACTTTGCAGACTGAGGTAGGATTGCTTGAGTCTAATCACAGAAAGTCAAACAAAACAACATAAAAATACTACCTTGCATTTACTTTTCCTGTATGCATTTTCCTTTGGTTCTTCTCTCACTGCCCTGGAATTACAAATAATAACACTGTATTGTAGCACATCCACATAGCCTGGAATATATTTCTCTAGGATCTGGGTTAAGAAAACACTTAACAGAGCTGGGGATCTAGCTCAGAGGTTCCGGTGCCTGCCCTGCAATTGCAAGGTCTGCATTTTAATCCCTGATAACCACAAACAACAATGCTGGGTATAGTGACTAACACCCACCCTCAATCAGTACCACATACCACAATGCCAGGAATGGTGGCTCACAGCTATAATCCCAGCGCTCAGGAGGCAGAGGCAGGAGGACTGCTGAGTTCAAGGCTGAGTTCAGAACCAGCCTGAACTACAAAGGGAGACTGTGGGGTCCCCTGGGGCTAAACAAGGGCGGCTCCATAAAGGAAGTGCAAGGTTGCGGTGGCGTACACAGCGGGGGACCCTCTAGGCCACAGTGATTAAGGGAAAACAGAGAGAGACTGCCCCCTATAAGACTGGTTTAGGGCGGTTGAGAACAAGGAAGTGGGGCTGTATATAAGTGCTGAGAGTGCTGGCAATAAAGGCTTCTCCGCCATTTTGTCTCAACGTGATGACTCCCGCCCATGGTTCACTGCCAGATGAGAGGCCCTCGGAACAGGACCTGACACGAGACCTTGTCTCAAAAACACTAAAAAGAAAGAAAACATTTAATTAGTTTGTATTTGTTACATGCTTAGTTCTCTTCTAGAAATTCTAAGTATACTCTCTCTCTGGATTCTCAAAACAATCTAATGACACAAATATTCTTATTATTCATTATAATTTCTCTTTTATCCTTGAGTGACTGGGGCACAGAAATATTAAGCATCTTTCACAAAGCCCTATAGCTAGTAACTGATAGATATAGGATTCCAAAGTTCAGATCCTACTGTTTCGGAGTATTATTCTCAGTCTGCCTCTAAGTTAAATACATACATGTAATCTAATTCCATTAGCAATAATGCTGCTATACATTATCTAAGAGAGGTACTCCTGGGTCTGAATTAATATGATAAATGTTTATCTAATTAACAAATTTAAACCAAGTAAAAGTAGATAACCCTGAGGTAAAATCTTTTGAGTAATGAAAAAATATTGCTTCTCCTTGACTTCTTAAATTTATTTAGCCATTAAAATTTGGATAAGTCACATGATCATCCCATGCCTCAGTTTTCCCATGTAATTAATTCTATGCCTTATATGACTTTTGTAAGAACTGACCAAGTCATATGTAGGGAAGCACTTATTTTTAAAAAATATTTTAATTTATGCATAATAATTGCATATATTTATGGAGTACAGTGTGATATTTCAATACATATACAGATTTATAATGGCCATGCAAGAGCGATAGGAATATCTGCCATCTCAGACATTTAGTTTCTTTGTGTTGAAAACAAAGTCCTCCTTACTTACCACTTTGAAATAATCAATTAAATGCTCTAAATCGTGGTTAGCTTACTAGGTTACAGGACACTGAAGTCATCCTCACTTTCCAACAGCACTCTTGCACCCTATTAACTATTCTTTCTCCATTCTTCCCTACTTTATACTTTTATCATTCTCAGGTAACTACTATTCCATTCCAGACTTCGATGAGATTAACTTTTTAATCTGCACATGTAAATGAACATATATGACATTTGTCTTTCTGTTTCTGGCTGATTTCTTTCAACATAATGTTCTAGGAAAGCATTAATGAATACAAAACTGTGATCAGCAGAGGAATTTTATTAACACAGGGTTAATTTTTATGTTCCTTAAAATATATATCAATTTTTTACACCTTCAAAAAAAGATCAGAAGGAGACTTTTAAAGGCATTAAACTGTAATATTACATGAATTTATAATAATCATCAAAGATAAAGAAAAAGGAAAATGAAAGTTGTAATCCAAATAAAATTAGGGACAAGATCTATGGATAATTGCATTCTATCTATGGATAGATGCATTCTGTGCTAGTGGTGGAACACACATTTTGTTTTGTTTCTGGAAGTCAACAAGAGGAAGGAAACACCATCAGCTAATGGGTTCCTGGTGTCTATACTTTGAAAGTCAATCAATTGCCAAAATGACACCAAAACTGACAGCGGACATAAATTTCTACATTTATCATCATGGAGAAATCATTGCAAACGTCATGAATGATATTCTCAAAATTATTCCAGCAGTACATATATTTTCCTCTTCAGTAAGGACTGATGACAATACATCAGAGTATAACTACATAAAATAATTGTGCAAAGAGCTCACAGGGGAGTAGTCTGTGATATTCCGGCTTAAACTTGTGTTAACTTTTAGAATCTCTAGACAAACAAAATAGAGTCTAATGCAATAGTCAATAATAGTCAATAGGAATAACAAAACTATAGCCAATTTATTCTTTATTCAATATAAAGTTATTAAACAAGTTCTGCATGAGTAGGCAAGGAACAAGGCACATAAAAATTGCTGTTCTCATGGAGTTGCTTTTTAAGCAGACAGGACAAACACATAGGTTAAATATATAGCATTTCTGACAGTGATACATACTATGGAGAAAAATAAAACAGGAAAGTTTTATTTAGGTGTAAGAAGCATCAATGTGTGATCTCATACAATAGAATATATGTATAAACATGTACTCATTTCAGATTAATATTAGAAACCATTAAAGTTTTCATTATTCTGCAAGTGCCTTTCAGTCTGTAGATTCATTTAAAGGTTATAGCATCAGGTATACATTCATATATAGTCAAAGCAAAAAGCATACTAGACAAAGTTAGCTCCTGCCAATGAGAGAAAATGGTTGCCTATGTGAAATGATGGATATATTAATTTTACTGTAAGAACCATTTTACTGCACATATGTAGGGGCTGAGGATTTAGCTCAGTGGTTCTGGTGCTTGTCTTGCAAGTGTAAGGGCCCGGGTTCAATCCCAGTTAACCATATACAATACAAGGCGTGACCTCACACCCAGCAGCAATCAGCACCACATTCCACAGTGCCAGGCATGGCGGCTCACACCTGTAATCCCAGCACTCAGGGGGCAGAGGCAGAAGGATTGCTGTGATGTGAGTTTGAGGCTGAGCTCAGGGCCAGCCTGAACCATAAAGTGAGACCCTGTCTCAAAAAACAAACAAACAAACAAACAACAAAAACAATTGCTTATGTTTTAAGAGCAGTTTGGGTAATATTTCAGGATGTTTTCTAACATAATTTGCTGCACTCTGGAATAACACATACAACTTGTGTAGAATAATACTCTCAACGTCCCAGAAACCACAGAGGAAATTGAATATTGTTTCTACAGAAAATATCTTGGCATACATCCTCCTACCCAGCTTTCAACCCAAGCTTACTCTGAATATTATTCTTACTTCAAAAGGGACAAAAAAAGACTTCAAGGAAGATGGAAGATTAGTAAGCAACAGGTAGAGGACCTCTCCAGGCTTTGTGTTCTGGGACTGGAATAAACCAACAGAAGGAGGAGAACCAAGAGAGAAATTGAGTCTCCAGGATCCAGGAAGCTTGTGAGGGAAGTATTGAAGCCAGCAAAGAGAGGAAAGAGAGGGTCTCCAACTCTCAGGCCTCTACCTGAACTTGTACTCACTGCATGGGAATGGTGGCTCGAACCTGCAGTTAAACTATGACTACTGGTGACCCCAGAGACCTCCATGGAGAGGCACACCGGTGGAGGAGAGCAATGGACGAAGCAGCTTGAAGTGATTCTGGAATTGTTGGGGTTCGGACATCCCCCAGGAAAGAGAAACTGGCCAATAGCATTCTTGAATAGGGGCCAATGAGCTGGTAACTTAGAATATGTGCAAATCAACTCCAACTAGTGGTTTCTAGTGTCATTGTCACAGTTCAAACACAAGAGAAGTCAGGCAGCCAGTGCGGGGAACACAGACTGTTGGAGGCTCCACAGGACCAGTTCCAGCCTCATAGACAGAAATCACCGTGAAAGTCAGTGGAGCTAAGGTGCAGTCTTCTTACTGGGATTAATCAACTCAGATTTAGATTTTATCTACCTAAGTTATCTACCAGTGACAGCAGAGACAAACCTGAAAGTGGACATTTGTTTTTTCTCATTTTTTTCTCTTTTATTTTTTAAATTGTTCTTGTTTTTATGAGTATGAATATGGTTTCTAGTTTGTTGTTTTTCTTTCTATCCTTGTCTTGATTTCTTTCTTATCTCTTTCTTTCCTATTTTCTTCACCAGTTTCCTAGAGGTTGAATGATCTTTCTTTGTCCTTTATCCTTGTTGCTAATCTCTTCCTCTTCTTCTATATCTCTGTTTTTTCCCTAATTCAAATTAGCCATGATCAAAAGAATCTACACCTAAGCAAACAGATTAAATTCCAGAAATCCAACACAAAAATAGAATATTAAAAGTTGTTAGAGAAAAGAAACAAATCACATATAAATGAAAACTCATCAGAATCGCTACACACTTCTCAACATAAACCTTCAAGTCAAAGACAGCATGGAGTGAAATATTTCAAGCATTAAAAGAAACAACCCCAGCCCAGATTGATGTATCCCACAAAACTATCTTTCAAAATTGACAGAGAAATAAGAAACTTCCATGTCAAAGAACACCTGTGGAAATTCATGAATGCCATACTAGAACTTCAAAATATTCTGAAAGATGTTCTAGAAAGACATAATGAGGATTACAATTTCTTGAATCCCAACAGAATAAATCCCCTAGGCAAGGCAAGAAATTAAACAGTAATGATAATAATGACCACATTATGTCAAGACTTATCAGTGATAACCATCAATTTTATAACCACTAATTTTTTGAATATCAATGAAAATATACTTTATTGATAACCATACACGTCAAAGTTTTATTATACATATCATGCAAAACAACTGTCTTCATATATTATAATCACCAGTATTAACAGTCAATTCACCAATCAAAAGAAACAGACTAGCAGAATGCATCAAGAATCAAGATCCAAGGCTGGGATTTAGCTCAGTGATTCTGACACTTGTCTTGTAAGTGCAAGGTCCCCAGGAACCGCATACAGCAATGCTGAACATGGAGACTTGCCCACAAGCAATCATTATCATATACCACAGTGCCGAGTGTGGTGGCTCACACACATAATCCCAGCACTTGGGAGGCAGAGGTAGGAGAAACTGTGAGTTGGAGGCTGAGCTCAGGGCCAGCCTGAACTATAAAAGCAAGACTGTGTCTCAAAAAAAAAAAAATCAAGATCCAACAAAATGCTGATGTAAGAAACACATTTAACTCAAAAAAGAATACATAGACGGACAGTCAAGGAATGGAAAACAATACCCCATGTGATGAGAACCCAGAAAAAAGCAGAGTAGTTATTCAATTTGCAGGCAAAATGAATTTCATGGCAACACTAATTAAAAAAGACAAAGAAGGTCTCTACTTCCTTGTAAAGAGAACGATCCCTAAGCAAGTAACAACAATCATACATATATGTGCATCAAATGTGAGTGCACCCAACTATTGTTAATATTGACAAATATTAACTGTCATGAAAAATCAGATAAACACTAATACAATTGTAATGGAGAATCTTAGTAGTCCCCTGTCAAAAATAAACAGATCAACTAGAAAAAAATCAACAGTGAAATATTAGAACTGAACCAAATTTCTGAAAAAATGGACTTAGTAGATTTCTACAGATCATTCCACCCCTCAACATCAGAACACACATTCTTCTCGGCTACACATGGGACATTCTCCAAAATAGATCATATGCTAGATCACAGAATATGCTTGAGTAAATGAAAAGATATTGAAATTACCCAGTGCATATTATCAAACCATAGTGCAATGAAATTGGAAATCAGTGATAGAAGAAACCACAAGAACTTCAGAAACACATAGAAATTAAATAACATCCTTCTGAGCAACCAATGAGTCAGAGATGAAATTAAAGAAGAAATTAGACAGTTCCACAATGATAATGAAGCCAGCACAACATACTGAAATTTATGGGACACAATGAAAGTGGTCTTATAAAGGAAATTATAGTGGTGAATCCTCATATTAAGAAAACAGAGCAAACTCAAACAAATAATCTAATGTTGAAACTCAAGCTACTAAAAAAAAAAAAAAAGAAAAACAAGTCAAAGCCAAAGCTTGTACAAGACAGGAAACTGCAAAAATCAGAGCAGAAATTAATGCAATGGAGACAAAGAAAGTGGTACAAAGACTCAATGAGTCAAATAATTGATTCTTTGAAAGATTAAATAAAACCAACAGACTGTTAGAATTGACAGCTTTATCAAAACAAAGACAGAAAAGACTCAAATCCATACAATTAGGAGTGAAAATGAAGAAATCGCAATATCTCCTGCAGAAATCCAGATTATCAATACCTACTTCAAGCACCTGTATTCTAATAAGCTGGAAAACAGAAGAAATCGATAGATTCCTAAATAATACGAATAACCAAAGCTGAATCAAGATGACATTAAAATTCTAAGCAATTCAATATCATTCAATGAAATTAAAAATGTAATTAAAATCCTATGAACAAAGACAATCCCTGATGAATTGACTGCTAAATTCTACAAAAAAATTTGGGCCAAGGATTTGCCTCAAGTGGTACTGCACCTACCTTAGAAGCACAAGGGACAAAGTCCAATCCCCAGTACCACAAAAAAAGAAAAAGAAAGAAACTTAGAAATCATCTAATGCCACTACTTCTCAAAGTCTCTCATTAAATTAAAATAGAAAAAATACTCCTAAATTGATTCCTGCAAGCAAACATCTTGATTCTAAAGTTAGAGAAAGATTCAACCAAAAAAGAGAATTATAGCACTATCTCCCTAATAAACATAGATGAAAAAGCCTTCAATAAGTTACTGGCAAGCAGAATGCAGCAAATGTTTAACTAGATTATACACACTGGCCAAGTAGGATTCATCCAAGGGATGAAAGGATGGTTCAACATACACCAATCAATAAATATAATATACTATATTAACAGAATCAGTGACAAAAATCATCATCACATAGATGCAGATAAAGTATTTGACAAAGTCCAACACCAATTCATGATAAAACATTAAATAAAAAAAACTATAGAAAATTGGTTTATGTGGTCTTTATCTCAACCTGACAACAGCTGTCTGTTAAAAACCAACAGCTAACATAATACAAAATGATCAAAAACTGAAAGCTTTCACTATAAAATCAGAAACAAGACAAAGATATCCATTGTCACTACTCTTATTTACTATAGTTTGGGAAACATTAGCCACATCAATTAGATAAAATAAAGAAATAAAAGAAATAATGGATAGGAAAGGAAGAAGTTAATTATCACTATTTGCAAATGGCATGATATTCCATGTAGAAGACCCCAAGAGCTCTACTAAAATATTTTTAGACTTAATAACCAAGTTCAGTAGCACAGATGAATATAAAGTCAACAGCCAAAAAATCAATATCCTTCCTATACACAAATAGCAAACTCAGTGAGAAAGAAATTAGGGAAACAACATCTTTCATAATAGTATCCAAAATAGTGAAATACCTAGGAACCTAACAAAGAAAATAAGAGACCTCTACACTGAAAACTATGGTAGCCTGAAAAAAGAGATTAAAGGTGCTATGAGAAAACGGAAACACATCCCTTGTTCTTGGGTAAGAAGAATCAATATAGTGAAAATAGCCATACTTTTAAAACTGTTACACAAATTTAATGCAATACTGATCAAAATACAGTAGCATATCTCACAGAATTAGAGAAAGCAATCCTAAAATTCACTGGAACCAGAAGAGACCTAGACTAGCAAAGGCATTTTGAGCAACAAAGGAAAAGCAAGGAGCATCTTAATATCTGACTTGAAATTATACTACATGAGGCCAGAGATTTAGCTCAGTGGTTCCAGTACCTGTCTTGCAAGCACAAAGACCAGGGTTCAATCCCTGGGAACCACATACAATACTGGGTGTGGAGATTCACCCCACGAGCAATCAGTACCACATATCACAGTGCTGGGCATGGTGACTCATGCCTGTAATCCCAGCATTTGGGAGGCAGAGGCAGGAGGATTGCTGTGATGTGAGTTTGAGACAAAGCTCAGGGCTAGCCAGAACCACAAAAGTGAGACCCTGTCTCAAAAAAAAAAAAAAGAAAAAAAATTATTCTACAAAGCTACTCTGATTTTTAAAAAAACAAAACAAAACAGCATGGTACTGGAAAATAAACAGATTGGAAGATGCAGAAACAAGTCCTAACATACTCAACCACCTTACCTTTGATAAAGAAGTCAAACACCTTCACTGGAAGGAAGAAGGCCTCTTTAATAAATAGCACTGGAAAAACTGGGTTTCAATTTGCTGAAGATTAAAACTAGACCTGTATCTTTCACCATTCATAGAACTCAAATCTAAATAGGTCAAATTCTAAATATTAAAACAGAAATACTAAATCTGCTGGAAGATAGACTAGGTAGAACTCTTGAAGATACTGGTGTAGGTGAAGAGTGTATTAACAAAACCCAGTTGCACAGGAACTATTATGAAGAATCAAGATCTGGGGTCTCATCTTATTATAAAGCTCTGCACAGCAAGAGAAACTACCAAGAGAGTGAAGAGACAACCCATAGTGTGGGAAAATTTTTTACTGGCTGTTTGTCAGACAAATGACTAATATCTAGCATATATTAAGAACTCAAAAAAAAATCAGACTCCCCAAATTTATTTTTTTTATTTTTTAAGGTTTTTTTTTTTTTTTAAATCTTTATTGGTACATTACATATACGCATCATGATTGCACTCCATAATGGGGATTTGTACTAGTATAAGACACAACTTAATTCTCATTTTTTTCCCATAGCCCTACCCACCCTTCCACCCCCCGATATCCATAAAATTTGTTTCCTTACTTTTTTGTTACATTCTCATCATTTTTCCCCCTTCTTCCTATTTTACATTGAGCATTTTCTGTTTCACAATATATAACATACAATTCTAGGACTCACTTGCATCTTTATTTTCTCATACAAGAGAAAAGATGCAATATGTACCTATCTGTGCCTTATTTATTTCACTTATGAGGATATCCTCAAGGATATCCATTTAAGTAGAAACGATTCAAACTTATCATTTTTTATGGCAGAGTAACACTCCATTCTGTAGAAGAACCACAGCTTTTTTTATCCAGTCTCCAGTTGATGGACACTTGGGTTGTTTCCAAGATGTAGCAATCATAAATTGGGCTGCTATAAACATGGGTGCACATATGTCACTGTGATATGAGTCTTTTAATTCTTGTGTGTATATACCTAGCAGGGC